>VDFB02023990.1:0-11183 GCA_007258455.2 Sequoia sempervirens
TTTAAGAGCGCTAAAACTCAATGTTTTTAAATTAAAACATTAAAAACGTGCGCAAAACAAAATTTTCGAAAGACAGGAATTTGCGAGACACATACCGGAGGTCCGTAGTGCGCTGGCCGCTGATGACGTTGGATACGCTCGAAACGGTGCAGGTGAACTGGAAGTGCCATGATTATCCACTCAGAGCTCAATATTTGCAAATTTTACTAGGTTAAAATTGAAAATGACATGGAAAATGACATTTTTAACCTATATAATGGAAAAATTGGGGCATTTTATCATATTTTCACATACCAGGGGCAATTTCTTTATCAAATTTTCATTTCATATCTTATCAGGGCAATTTCTTCATATCATAAGTTTTGAACGACAAATCGATATCTTAAAAATCATCAAAATTCAAAAATTCAAATATCGATTCATCGTTCGCGGGGGCATACACATACATCTATTAAATGTTTCAAATCAATATTTGGGGCAAAATTTCAAAATTCTTTGAAGTAATGCGTAAAACACATCACTTCAAAGAGGGGCAAAATGTATACACTTAAAAATGGTCATATCACATAGTCTGGTAATTAATTAAATATTTTTAATATTTAATTAAAATCTTTTGATTCTATCTACATATAAATAAATTTAAATAATTTATTTATATTGTTCATGATTTCATTTCGATTAAATATTTAATCACCTTTTCATATTCATTTCTTAATTAATTAAATAAATGTTACAATTTATTTATATTAATTATCATATAATCTTAGTTTGAATATTTTATTCAAATAAAGATTAAAATATTATAATTCTTCTAAATATCATTTATAATTAAATATTCCAAAATATTTGATTATTTCCTCTAATCCAATATTCATTTTAAAATCATTTCAAAATTCCTCCAATTCAATTCAAAAATCTATTCATAATTAAATATTTCCAAAAATATTTAATTAAATCTTTTAATATTTCAAAAATCTTCTAAAGTCATATCACAATTAAATATTACCAAAATATTTAATTAATTCTTCTATAGTTTTCAAAAATCAAATATCAAATATCAAAAAGCAATAAATAAAATTAAATAAATTTAAATATTTATTTAATTTGGGATTTATCTTTCAACTCCTGAAACAAACTACCAAAATGTAAAATTAAATTGCTTCTGCGGCAAGCTTAGCCTCGTGGCTGAAGACAGAATCCATCCTTCTCTCCAACCTCTCAACCTCCCCATTTTCTTTTCCTCAACCCTCTCCATCTCTCACCATTCAAACCTACTGCATAATCTCACGTACCGTGAGATTCTTGCCAGCCGGGATGGAGCCTGCAAAAATCTATAAATACAGCTGCCGGGAGCTCCAAAATCATATAGAATTTTAAGCAAGTAAATTATAGGCAAATTGCAAGTAGCATTAGCATTCATAGAGCATTTTCATAGAAATAGCATAGAATCATAGCATAATAGTAGTAGAATCATGATACATCTCACTCACAGCCCCTGTGCATAATCACAGCCCCTGTCCATATCCGTATCAATAATTTCACTTTCATCAACATATAGAATAGTTTTCCTTTGCATACTCGTTCTGCAGCAGCCATTTGGAGAAGCTTACATCAATCTGAGAGCAAAAGCTTCAAAAGAATCTCTGTGGATAGAGGAAAATGGGACAGCACTGAAGGATTTTGTTTTAATTTAGTTCAATTTCTTTAGTTTAAGGTTTCATTTAGTGTTTTATGTTTTGTTTTACATTTCAATTAAGCATTATACACGTGATCTATTAAAATCCCATTAGTGGGCTTATCATAGATTTGGTCGCCTATATATTTCATCGGGCATGTTTAAAGCATGTCTTTAGAGGAGAAATAAATGTCAAGAGGATTTTTAGTTTAGACTTTACGATGTTGAGTTTCGACCAATGCAACTATTGGAACTATAAAAATATTGCATTTTTCTAGCCTTTACTCATGTTCCCTAGGAAGTTCCCACATCATAATTTCATATAAGTAGTACAAATTGTTAATATTTGTGTGACAAGATCCATCCATGTTCACCAATAATCTCACCAGTTTATCTTTTGGTACATGAGCATTCCTCTAGACGTCATTGAGGAAGAGTTTCAAACTACTAGTCTATATCGACAAGATTAGGGAAAGTCTTTTCAATCAACAGATCATAGCCTCTCAACTTGAGCATCTTCTACATATTGACAAGAAGTTAATTGAGTTACACTGATGAGAGGTCATGGAGAATGCATAATCAGTAAGACAATGCTTGTCATCATACTGATGAAAGTAATCCATGCGACTATAGTCAGCATGAAGTTGATAGGTCAGGCTCTATCTTTAACTCATTAATCGATGGAAATGAATAGCGAGACGTTAAAGTTTTTCACGACAGGGACAAAAGAAAACTATTAGGAAAAAAATTGCAGGCAATTCGCTTTTTTCATGCCATGAGGAATCAATATTCTTTAGAGTGACACTAGTTGATGATGGAAAAGGGTTTCTAATGATCTAGAGCAATTTTAAATTGGGGTAACTTCACAATGATCTCCCCGAAGTAGTACATGTTGGAAAACAAGAAAGGGTCATTTGTGTAGCATCAGTGGAAGAATCACTTGGTCTTCCTGACCAAGGAGAATAAATCAAAGGTCACCCCTCATCGAAAAGACATTCGGTTATGTCTTGGCGATCAAATAAAATAAGGGTGGCACCAAGATGATACACGGATCAACCAAGAACCAAAGGAGTCTCACCGATACGATCTTGTTGTTCTGACATTTCAAAATTCAAAAAACTTGTTGCATTCAATCATAGAGGAAGACATTAATGGATGCACGAATGTGCATTATGTACATATATTTTGATTGAAAGAAGAATAATCAAAAGGTATTTTTAGAATTCATAGCGAGAAGGACAAAAGATCAGATAAAAGCCAAAATTTTTGTGCGCACAAAGATTCACAAGTAAGTTCACAAAGTCTCTTTGCAATTGAAATTCCAATTCAATTATGTTATATTGAAAGATGGAAAGGTCAAGCTCTAAGAAGACAAAGGGTAGAAAACAACAAGGTGAAATTAGTTAGCCAAAAGGTAAAAACTAGAGAATTGAAACTAGAGAGGAACCTAAAACAAAGGAGAGGAAACTAAACCAAGACCTCATTGGCCAATTGCCGGGTTCAGGGCCAAAGGCCAGAAGGTCTGCATAGTTAAGGGCTGATGTTGAGAGGTTAGAAGATAAATGTGCACATGTGGGTGATGTATGGACCCCTATTAGGGGATATGAACTTTTTATTTTCCATTATGGTCGAAGAAATAGGTTCGAACCTGTATGCAATCCATGTAATTTCAATTTAGTAAAGCTTGTCATCCCTAATGTATTCATAAATATTGACCTTATAAGACTCCTGAAAAAACAATATAACCCTGATTTGAAAGCCATATGCGACCTGCAAGGAAATCCCTTTATACATTTGTCAAAAAATGCTATTTGTGAAGTGTTTAACTTAGATAATACTTGTGATGAGCCCATAATACATGAGGATTTAGAGAAAGAGTACTGGAGAATGGACACTACTTATAAAGGCTGGAGATTGCCACTGCATAGACCCAGGAATGATGGGAATTTAGTACCACTTGAAGATGGGGATGGACCTCCTTTCCATGTTGATTTGTTTGAGCCATACATGAAATATACCTACCTCTCAGTAGGGCAAGCAATAGGAATCAAGGTCCCTGAGTTCATGTCTATAGGGCTGATGGTAATTGCTGCAGATGTACAATGTTACAATCCAAGGCCTTTTGATTATGCCTCACATATTTGCAAGGAGATTGATTCAACATTAACAACCATCAATAACAATGCTCCTATAATGTATTTCAAACACTACTCCCTTTTCATGCATATGACATTGTACTACGGGCAAGAGTTAGGGTTGTTTCTAGAAGAATTAAGAATAACACAATATGACAAGGAAGGTCAGCCACTGCTAGTGCAGTTGTGGACTGCAATATGGGATAGTAGATTTATGAGTTCTTGTTATGTGCATTTTGAGGAACATTTTGTCAAAATACTGTACAAATTTTTCAATCATCCATGTGATCATTCTTTAACTAATGAAATGAAGAGATTTCTGAGGCCAAAAGATTTCAATGGATCAACAACTATAGGTCACAATTGGGGCGATTGGTACTGTTATACTGATGCCACAATGATCAGGGTGTATGGCTTTGAAGGAACACCTTTCCTTCTACCAAGAATGATACCATATAGAATTGCATATTTGGAAATTGTTAGACAACTGGATTACTCTAGTGTTATGAATTTGAGTTCTTTTGAGAAACAATCATTTATGCCAAGTACACTATGTTTTGGAGATTTCACTGTCTTGTCTAAGGAGGGATATGATTTGATTTTAAATAAATTATCTCAATTCAATTTGAAGAAAGAAGCACCAAGAAAAGGGTTTGACCCTGAAGGTTATATTGATCTTGCTAGAAAGAAGGTAAACTTGGGCGGATATGCTTATATACCTTACCCACATGATGCCATGATCAGAAATATGGAAGAGGGGGAGGCAAAACTAGCCATTGATGAATATAATAGGAAGATGGAGCAATAGATGAGGGAAATTGAAGAGGCAAAGATGTTGTCTTCTGGTGATGAAGAACCCTCTGCTGAAAAAGAACCTCATGGTCAAATGAACAAGATTTCAAAACTAAGAATAGAAGAATATCAACCTCCAAACAGAAAGTAGGAAGTTGATGAAGTGTCTAATTTAGATGCAAGGAAATTATCCTATAGGTCTTTCATTTCTGATGATGAGTTTATCAAGTCTTTTGAATTTAGGTCATTTTTGTATAAGCAAAAGGGGAAAGCAATCAGGGAGTCTGTTGCAGATATTACTCCTAGCAATGAGGCACAACTATTGAAAACCTTGAATTCAGATTTGGAGAATGAAATAAAAGACATGATTCCAGAAAAGGGAAGGAGGTTGTTAGAAGAATCTAGTGTTATGATATTCCCTAGCTTGGATTTGAATTCAGCTCTTGTCTTTGACAAATTTTTACATAGTAATGGTGCAACACACAAGTTAAGCTCGAAAGGAGTTATAGAAGTGTACATAGGGTCAAAGTACAACCCTAATGAGAATTCTCTCATGATTTGGGATTTGTATCCTCCACACAAGAAATAAATGATAATTGACATAGAAAAGGCATTTGTCCATGTGATGACATTAAGGGCTGGAGAAGTTGACACAGTTGCAACTATTGATATTGCCATCAATGTTGGCAAATTAAATAAAGTACAAATTCAAATGTTGATCAAAGAACGAGATATGTACAAAATGAGTAATGAGTATATTCTTAAGGAGAATGATTTTCTAAAACACATGGTCAAGGGTACAAGGTTATTAACTCAGGGAGAAAGTTCCCAAACAAAGAAAAAAAGGGAAGAATTATACATATATGCTTAGGCCAGATTCGATACACTTTCTGTAGTATTCAAGAAAAGGCATGATAATTTAATGGTTTGGATGAGCAAGTTTTGGGGAACTCATTCAAAGAGTTGTGTTGCAATTTAGGAGCACAAAAGGATCAGTGATAGAATTCAAGAAAAGTTCCAAGAAATACAAAAGAGAGATACTTTTGACAATGGAGTTGTCATTGCTGCCAAGGAGATCATGAGAAAGCACAAGGGATACTATGAGGAGGTTCAGGGAGATGCAAAGGGATTTTTTGATGCTACAAAGGAAGGGTTGCTTACAGTATTCAGAAATGATGGAAAATTAAAAGATCAGACCGAATGGATTGAAGAATGTAGGTTGATATTACATAAAATACTCAAAGTGGCCACAAGCAAGGACTCAACATTGGATGAGGAATGTGAGTAGATGAAAAAGATGGTGATCATGGAGATAGCAGCCAGGAATGTGTTAGAAGATGTTGCCACCCATTCAAGACAAGATTATTTGGTACATTTGACAAAAGTTCATTTATGGTTAACTAGAGATTAATTAATTATGTTTGATTGTTAAAATCAAAAGACATTTATGAAGGAGTGTGTCCCCTTTAAAGTATTGATATATATATATATATATGTTGGACATATAGTGATAGGATGGTAAGAGAACATAGGGAGGAAATAGGAGATATAGTAGAAGCATTTCAAAATGCTAGTCATATAAGTTATACTAAATCGACCTTGATGCATGTATAAATTTTGGCTAAAATCAATGAAAGATATTTAAATTTTGTGTGGTACAATATTATTATCTATTGTTTGTTGATCTGAAGTAATTACTTAACTATCTCCATATTGCTAATTCTATGTTATTTAGAGTTGTATATCCAAGTTGATGTTTTAATTCCATCAAAACACATTTTTTGTTGTTGTGTGGTCAAATTAATTGGGTTTGGTTAAAGAATTAAATCCTTTTATTTGACTATAGTAACTTTGGGGTAACCATTGGATCAATAAAGAAGAGTTAGGTAGTTGATATGATTATCACGTTCTATCCAAATTGATGTTATCATGTTATTCAAGTTAAGGTTAAACTTACTTGTCAATACACATTTGTTGATATTGTGTGATTCGATTGATTGGTTCCTTCAAAGAGGGATTAAATATCCTTTTAAGAGATCAGAATAGCTTTCTTGGGTCAATTGGATTATTAAGAATATCTTGTTAGTCACATCCTTGCATGTTTGTACAAAGTACAAAAAAATTAAAGTGCCAAACAATTAGAGTTAAAACTAGAATCTCCCACTAGTTATAGAACTACATTGACTCCGCACACCCAATAGAGCACTGGTCCATGTCATTCATACATTACTTATTCAATTTCACATCACAAATTACCAGTTGTCACATCAGAAGTAGATTAGTCAGTAGTCTTTCATCTATGCTACACCATTTTCCACTATGGATAGATTAGTCAATTCAACCAAATCATACATTCTTCCAATCTACTTCATTATAAAGGTATACCCGCTTAGGTTAGCAAATCCTAAAGTATAGGGAGTTATCAAACACATAGGTTAACTTTGTTTGTTGGTTCAAGAACATTGAAAATTTAATCATAGAGCTTGACATCGTCTTAGGGTTTGTAACGTGCATTTTCAAGATCCAACAGATTGGCGACTCCACTGGGGAACATCAAATTTGAATGCAGACCTTAATCATAGAGTCAATACCTTACATAATACTCTACTAGGAACAATAAAATATAAAATTTCTTTCTTTTCTTAAAATTGAGTGGCGACTCTCAAATAAAAGGTGTGTGACTGGGAAGTATAACTACACATAAATAAATACAAACCCTAGGGGTTAGAGTATTAAGGAATCCTATGAGATGAATGGCCAATGAGCTTTACATTAGGAAAACCCAAAGAAGAAGAATGGTAGGTGGAAATATAAGCATGGGTCTCCCCTTCAAAGAATGATGTAAATAAAAGCAAAGGTATTTAAAGCAATAGATA
This sequence comes from Sequoia sempervirens, assembly GCA_007258455.2. Lineage (NCBI taxonomy): Eukaryota > Viridiplantae > Streptophyta > Pinopsida > Cupressales > Cupressaceae > Sequoia > Sequoia sempervirens. The sequence continues at coordinate 7,479 of VDFB02023990.1, forward strand.
TAACTAATGAAACTAGGGACAACTCTACAGATGAATTCCTTACAATGAATAACAATTTCTATACATTGCATGGATTAGAACCCCATGGTGATGACTTAATTAAAGACCCTCATACTTCTTTTGAACAGGAAAATACTTGTCATCCTATTTTTAGATGGAATGAGGACTCTAATAAAGCAGAGGAATTCAAAGCCCGAATGGATGCAGAATAGGAGCGAATACAAAAGGAGTATGACTATAAGATGTCATTACAACAAGGAAATAAATTCCAATAGGGATTCCCAGATCATTCTGCCCATGTTCCAAATTTTGAGGAGATGACTACCCAAGAAGTAGAAGAATATGTGAGATGGAAGGAGGAGGACTTGAAGAAGAAAGAAAAGTTGATAAAACAAAGTCAATATCTAGCGCAAAAAATATCTCAACTGAATTTCCAAGCAACAAAGCCACCAAAATACATTCCTCCTCATAAACAAGGGCGTAACATCAATATGCAGGGCCCACTTATGAGTATAGGTGCTCCATGTACTTCAAAATTATCTCACAACACAACTGGGAAACAAAACCAGAATGTGCAATTCAATGTACCCCTACAAAATGCACAATCACAAAACACTAGAAATATCCAAAACACTTACCCCCTGCTAGGACAACACTATATTCTGCAACATCAGAATGCACATCCTCAACAACATATCCCATGAAATGTCTACTAGTAGCCTCACTATGGATATCAATACCATCCCAATCCACCACCAATGAATTTGAATCCATAAAACCCCATGAGCACATTTAGGAAATTTGATCTAACAGGACACCAGTTATATCCATAGCTAATGGACAAAAATTCAAGAAATATGGTTCCCAAATTCACTGGGAATAATGTGATATCAGCTAAAGAACATATAAATTTTTTTAATTCTTTCATACAAGATATTGCTATGGAGTATGAGGATGTAAACATGAGATTATTCATGATGTCACTAATTGAAAAACAAGGGATTGGTTCAATAGTTTTCCTAATGCTTCAATTGATTCTATAGTATATTTTCACAATCAGTTTCTTGAGTAATATGGGAATTAGTGTGCCCCCAATTTTCCCTTCATGAACTAATCAGTATTCAAAAGTATCAAAATGAGTTAGTTTATGACTTCAACCATAGGTTCTCCAAATTGTGTAACGAAATACCAAAAGGATCCAAGTTTGTTGATCCTGTAGCCTTGAGTTTTTATTTGAAAGCCTTTGATCCAAAAACAAGCACCTGAGGAGTTTAGATGAAGCACAAAAGAAAACATTGACAATAAAAAATAATAGAAAAGCTATTGGGATTATTGGAAAAAGGGATAGCCTCAAAGTTCCACAAAACTTTAACAATTCCCAGAACAAGCAGGATAATTCATATAGAAATGAAAGACCAAAGTTGCATGACATGCCATACAACACAAAATGGAAGGATGGAAAACCTATAATTGAAAAGCCTAAGTATAAGGAAACTACTGGCCCTTTAAAGAAGAACAAAGCTTACATGGTCAATAATAGCCCCTAGTGTCAAGTTTGTAATTTTCCCCTCTCAGGATCATTGTGTTGTAGCACAGTTAATACAAGAAGAAAACTTTCCATATGGTAATGATGGAGATGATGCTACAATATATTTGACTTCACATACTTTTCATCCAATTGAACAAGAGTATTCATCCTTAGGGGACAAAAGTTATGAGTATGATGTAAATAATAAGAGATACAATATTCACATGGCCAAACAACAAATTTTCTCTGATCAGGAGGATGAAAGAAATGATGAGTGAAAATCACCTAATACACCATCCATACCATATAAGTATAGATTGAGGAGGCCAACCAAGGAAGAGATCAAAAGGTTAACCATTGTTTTAGTAGAACAAGCAAAAATAAATTATAGGATAAGAAGTAGAACCACAAATGCAAATGAGGACACTCCAAGGGGATTGTTTGTGAAAGATAAGGAGACAACACAAGAAAAAACCAAAAAGGTGGAGACAAAGATATCTAACAACAAGGAGATAAAGCATGTTCCTAAAAAAGGAGATCAAGAATTTTACAAAAATAAATAGAAGCAAGATGAGACAAATAAAGGAGAGAAGGAATAATGTAAAGCCAAACCATTGGAGCAAAAGAAAATTGCCAAAGCAGAAAATGCTTCTTCATTTGATTTTACACAAGCATTATCTCAGGTAAAGATTTCTATGCCACTCCTATAAATGTTGAAAATAAAATAATATAGAGATAGTGCTATGAGAATGATATCCAATGGAGCAAGCAACAACACAAATGTGGAAATCAAATAAATTGTCAAGAACAATAATAGCAAGCAAGGAGAGGTAAAGGTCCCTGAAGTTTGTCTTAGTGAAACACTGATGAATCCTCCACAAGTTTACCCATTCTTTACCACATTTCTCATAAACAAAAAGATGGTGAGAAATTGTATGATTTATTTAGGGGAAACTATTAATATCATGCCAGTGGGTGTCATGAAGCAACTTGGCATGTGGGTAGACACTAGTGGTGGAAAGTGTTACACTATGGATAGTAAGCATGTCCCACTAGTGGGAATCATGAAGGATGTAGAAGTGAAGCTGGCTGCTTATCCACAAGTAGTATAAATGATTTATATAACTCTAATAGATACACCTCCTCAGTTTTGGATGCTCCTATAAAGACAATGGACTATCACAATAGGAGGAAATGTGAAATTTCATTTTTCCTATGCCACAATTCCAATAAATGGTGAAGAGGTGAAGTTATTTAGAGAACCAAGGGTGAAACATATTGTACAAATAACATAGCAGAGTATGAGGCCCCATTGATTGGACTGAACATAGCAGAGTATGAGGCCCTGTTAATTGGACTTAATATGGGTTTCATGCATAAAATCAAGCTATTGACTATTCTTGGGGATTCTAAAATGATCATCTCACAAGTAAGATCAAAATATGCTACAAAAAACAAAAGGCTAAAGCAATACAAAAATGTTGTATGGGATACAACTGAACTGTTTGATGCCTTTTCAATTGAATGGGTAGATAGGTCCAAGAATCTAATGGAAAACTTCTTGGAAAATGTAGCTTTGAAAAGAGATGATGTCACCTTGGCAGGAATTTCATAGGTTGAACTCAAGACAAGATCCTCAATCTCTGACAATATTTAGAGTTGGCAAGTTTTCAATGATGAATATTGATCTAGTCAAATTCATACATTGTATTGATCAGTATGAAGCACAATAGATTGATTTTAATGCATTCATGGAAGAAGTGGATGGGAAACAAATTGTGTTTGGAAAGGAAGTCATTTAACTAAAAACAAATAAGATTCCTAAGGGACTGGTAGCATTAGAGAGAGTGTTTGATGCGAATAACCAAGCCCTCATGCAGAAAACACTAGTCAAAAGGGAGGATATTGAATAGATTAACCTTGGAACTGAAATTTCCCCTAAAAGAGTGTACATTGGGAAGAAGATAAGCCCAACAATTAGAAGGATGTTGATTGCATTATTAAGGAAGTACAAGAATGTTTTTTCCTGGTCTTATGAGGATCTTAAAGCATATAGAAAAGATTTGTTCCAACATGTGATCCCATTGAAACCAAATGCCAAACCTTTAGACAAAAACAAAGACCTATAAATCCTACTTTAGAACCTAAAATGCATGAATAACTTATGAAGCTTAGGG
>VDFB02023991.1:0-15606 GCA_007258455.2 Sequoia sempervirens
GTTACTATTCCATGTATTGTGTGTGTGCAACGTGCATTTGTTGAAATCATTTTTTTTTGTTTTTGGCAGAGTAGAAATCAGGAAAGACATTCATGTCTGGGATTTTTGTCAGAAGCAGTCTGTTATGGATGCTCTTTTGTATATAGGTGGTTGCACGGAGCATTCCAAAATTAAGAATACAATTATGGATACATCTGCTACAATGTCCAAGATATCTGAAAATATTAAAGAAGATTTTGGTTCAAAAAGGGGTTGCTGTAAGGATGAGAACAGAAAGTCGATATTTTTCAGGGAAGATTTGGTGTTTGCAGTTCATGCTGCTGTGAACTGTTCAGACATGAGAAGGAGAACCCCCTTGCATGTTGCTGCTGCATCTGGAGATTCTCTTACTGTCCAAGGCCTATTAGCAATTGGTGCTGAGGCCAGGGGAATGAAAGATTCAGGAGGAGCAACTGCTTTATTTGTGGCTGCTGAATGTGGCCACGCAGAGGTCTGTGAATTGCTTCTACAAGGTGGGGCGGATGTTTTGGCCTGTAACAGGGCTGGGGAGAATCCTCTGTACATTGCAGCTTTAAGAGGTCATTGCAAAGCTGTAGATGTTTTGGTGAGACACTGTTGTAAAACTAATATCAACTGGCAGAGTGCAAAAGCTTATGGTATAGTTCCCTCTCCCTAAAATTACTTTAGATTTCTATGTGTATACCTGGATTATATTTGTCCATTTTTTTAAATCTATGTGGTAGTATTATATTTTTTTAATTATATTTGCTACTGTAGGTGATGGGTGGACACCCCTAATGGCAGCTGCAGTTGCTGATCGACAAGATGTTGCAAGGGTTTTACTTAAAGCTGTAAATATAAACCTGAGCAGCCATCTGGATGATATTATTTTCAGTGAAAACATCATCTGTGCTTCAAAGAAAGTAGCAAATATAAACCTAACCAGCCACTTGGATGATAAGTTTGTCAGTGAAAATGCCACCTGCTTGAAGGATAATAAAATGAACATCGACAAAAGTGATATCTATGCTAGCACAATGCTCAAAATTTTGCAGAAGTACCAATCTGCCCGTGGAAGTTTTCACATTCAGTTGTTGGATGCTCAAAATCGATATGGCCAAACAGCTCTTCATATTGCTGCCAGGAGGGACTCTATTTGGTTTGTCTGTAATCTCCTCATAGCAGGGGCTTCAATGGATATACGTGATTGCTATATGATGCGAGCTGTTGATGTGGCTTACCACCATAAACACAAAGTTGTTGCAAATATTTTAAGGAAATGGGATGCGATCCAGAGGAACCATGATCTATTCAGAACTCAGCAACAGTCTCATAAGATACTGAAAGGTTTGAGATCCAAAGATGAACAGAATGATAATGATGCAAGCAAATCTCTCTCTGCATATGTGTCGAAGAAGATGAGAAATCCAACTGTGGATGTCCATAAAAATGAAGAAAATACTGCAACAAGCTCAAGTATTAAGCTTCCAGAACATCCTGGGAGATCCTTTACTGCATGCCGTTGGAGGGTGAAAGGTGAGCAGAAAAGGGAAGCTTCCACTGCAGAGTCATCATCTGGCACATAGTATTATGTCTAAAGAGCTGATTGATCAAGAACTAGAGTGAACATTCCAGGCTAGTGGTGTATTCTTCTATTCCAGAATGAGTATTGGCACAAATTGTGTAAAATTCTTGTGGAGGTAACGAAAAATAGTATATAAAGTTACAGGGAAGCAATTTTCTTTTATTCATATAGGTTTCCACAAGATTTTATCTACAATTGATTGCACAATATTTGGGTCTCTGATTAGCAGACAGTGCAATAATCATATAATTCATTTTCATTTTGTGACATGTAGTTGCTTCTCCTCTTGCAGGTAGTAAATCAGTTTTAGTTGTTTCTCTGGTTATTCTATGTATCATTTTGAGTATATTTTGTTACAGGTTAAAGCATCTTTAATTTGCTTTGTCTGTTTCCTTTTTGGATATGAAGATTCTTTTTCTGCATTTGATTCTCTTGCATTTTGGTTGGCGCATTTGTGTAAAAAATATTAATTACTTATTATCATCTTTGTCTCAGATATGTGAAGTTGCGTTTGTTTGCTCCGTATTTCCAGTTTCTTAAATATTGCAAACTATATGCATTCTGGTCGCTTTAGAGGATGTGACAGTAATTTTTTTATTGTGATATAAAGAACTGCTTTCTTTTATTAAGAAAAAGCAGCTTGTTTGGAAGACAGGAAAATTTAGGCATTCATTTAATTTCGTTTTGGTATTTATCTTTTTTGGTATTTATCTTTAATTCAATAAATGATTATCATAGTTTTTCTATTCATTCGATGGATCTCATATCTGTGGTTGGGATGATGGATCTTATCAAGATATAATTAAAAATGATTTTGGATGCAAATACTTGTGATTGGATATTGTTGTACAGTCATTCTTCGGGCAATGGAGCCTTTCTTGCTAGCACCTGACCTTAATGCTATCTGCATGCTGTCATTTAAAAAGTAAAATAAAAAATAAATCATCCATGCTATTTTGGGTGTTTAGGTTGACTTGATCCTTTATTGAATTCGATAGGGAGAATAAATAATAGATGGCTACACTTTTTGAGGCACTATCTCTCCATGTTGGCTGCCATGTATGCCTTGTCTCTACGATGAGATGATTATAGTTCTCTGGTGAATTTAATTTGTTAGGTGTCAAGGATTGAAGTTTGTGTAGGAGGAATTATTCACCTCTAAATGACATAATCTGGACACAATTTTCTTATGAATGGCTTACAATGGCGGTTGTGAGAAGCATTGAATGCCATGTTAATAGGCATTAAAATGCATTTAAAGGCTTTAACTTGTATCAAATAGCAACAATGCCGTCAATCTTTCACAGTGCCATTATTTTCTTGCTTACCATACATTCTTTTGGATAAGGTAGGTTAAAGGCATAACCTCCTCATTACTCACATTAAAGGGTGATATCTCAAACACATGTTAATGTTATTTTTATCAGTGTTCATTAATGGCAAGCATCCAATGATGGCACTGTATTTCTTCTTCACATTAAAGCCACTGCTTTAACAATCTATGTTAATGCTTGAGAGGGGATGTCGTTCAATTATAAGGATGACATCCCACTGTTGGGGTGCATGAACATTACAGTTGACTTGGATTGAGATGACTTTCACATTGTGCAACATTCAACCTTTGTTTAGCCATTTAGGACAGCCTGCAAGTGAATGCCTATACAAGAGGAAGGCACTGACGGTCTCTTTACAGAAGTCAATAATGTGATACGGCAGCCTCATTTAACAACTGAATGGCGTTCTTATGGAAGAGTTAATAACTCAATCACCAACATGTTCATTTACTTTATGCTATTCGAGGAAGGTCCCTTCTGTTAGTGGGCGAGGGCACGCTCAGAAGCCAGAAGGTGTACTTAATCCTCACTTGGATCCACCTTTTGTAATGTCTACCACCCGCTATCAAATGTATCCTTAATTAAGTTTTCCTAACAATTGGAGATATAAAATGGGTTATAATGGTGAATATCATAGGTACGCATTGGGTTGTGTTGCCCGTTGATTTTGAACTTCACAAATGTGGCGGGCGTGTCATATGCAAAATGGTCTGACTGGATGCTTTGGAAAGCAGGCAGAAAGATGTCTAAGAAGGCATTCGCCATTTGGACTCTGAAAGTGTTGTGGTCAATCTTCCCTAAGTGAGGAGCATAAGCAATTCAGGCACTCGATCACTGGAAAAGTTACGATTCTAAGACAGTAAAGCTTTCTTAAATGTGTGTCATACATAGTTACCCGGTGACGGGGACTGGTCCTGGTATGGGAGACACGGATGGATACTGCTATACCGTTTTAAAAAGAAATTGGAGATGGGCACTTGAAAATGCCATATATACTTATATATATAATTAAAATTTAGAAAAATATAATCATACAATAGATGTACAATGTTAAAGAATATGAAATACTGAAATGTTAAAAAATAAAAAATAAACATTATAAAGCAGTGAAACAGATGTCTGCGAAAACAAATATTTGTTTTAGTGATATTTGACGATCATTATCATAAAATAAAAAATATTTTAAACCATAAACCTTTGGGAGATGACAGCCAAATATTGAAGGGAATGCAATCATTTTCCATATTACTATTATCTTTTTGAAATTTGAAAAGAATTTTTTCTGCTACGAAAGGCTTTTAATTTTTAATGAAAATATAGAAAATTATAATTATATTAGTGCATTCTTTTATAACTTTTGTCAACTATATATATCAGTACTTGAGGAAGACCCTGTAATTTATATGGTCAGATATATCTGATAAACCACTATAGGAAGTTACCTAGATTTTAAGTGATTTCTAAGAGACATATGGAGACATAAATTTTATTTGAAGTCTTAAAAATTTGAAGCGTTTTTGATATGAGAGATAGAGCACCAAGATTTTGTGGTTTTGCATTTTGTTGAGCAAAGTAGCGTGCAATATCAATTCACACTCTTAGTTACCAACACTATGTGAGTCAATAATCTTGCCACTGTTTGTGTTTTGACTACGTAATGAAATACAATTGGATGGATCGTTGACTGATACAGGCCTTTTGTTTTGTTTTGTTTTGTTTACGTTGCGTATTTTTTCTGGATATGGACATAACGATTCTACATTGAACATGGACAGTTTTTGCGTAGTTCTGGTAAGTTCTCTTTACTTACAACGTTTGCTTCTTACGTATCTCAAAAGTTTTTCTTGGAATTTCAAGATTGGTCTCTCAATTGAGTGCAGAATCGGTTGGTCGTTTTTGATCAATATAGTTACCTATTTATTCAAGAAGAGATTACAACATTTATTTAGGATTTAACGTCATGTTCAGGAATTAATAAAAACAGTGAGTTTAGAGACATGCATCGATACATATCTTTACACATTGAACTGATGTCTCTACGAATCCATCAATGTTTACCTATTAGTAAAGTTGCGATTGAAACTATGCTAGACTTCAGGGTCCTTACGATGGGTCGCACCCCTAGTCTCCTATAAAATTGTTTTATGATAGAATCTATGCTTATAAGTAAACGTTCCTCTTTCCATAGCTTCTTTCATTTAAGCAAATCTATGAGAGTGCCATTTCCATCATGCTTGTTTTTCTTAGATGTAATCACATTAGGATATCCAATATTGGAGGGAATAAAATATAATTTATAAATATATTTCAAGTTTAATGATACGTGGGGCAGGGGGTCTAGTTCGATTGGCGAAAGCATCCTATTGCAGGCAAGAGGTCACGAGGTCTAGTCTCCCCCCAAACCCGTGGTACTGGAGGGTGTGTCGCGCCAGAGCCACTGGTCACGTGAAAAAAGTTTACTAGGCGCACTGCAGTTTATAGGGGGACAAATACTTGATCGATTCCCGCAGTCTAAAAGAAAAAAAGTTCAATGATATAATTATTATTTTTTAGATATATAAAGAAGTTATGATGAATTGAGTAAAGTTAATTAATTGAAATTGTAAATGAGTATATGTTGAAATAAAATTGAAATAGATTGGAGTTTGCTTCAAGATTGGTGAAAGACAGATTTTGATTGATGTGACATTATTATAGAGGCATGCATATTGAGAACTAAAATAAGATTTTGGATTATAGAGTTGAGATGTTTGAAATTTGAGGAGTTGAGTACTTGCATAATTTGCTTGTGTGATGTATATTTGAATGATATTTTTGGTGCTATGGAGCACCATGGGATTTGCTATGTAAAGGTTGATGTTTCGGACTTGCACCTTAGACCATTTAAGAAGATAAAGAGTGGCAATGGATTACATTGATTGGATTGCTAATTCTTCTTGTTGAAGCTTGATGTAAATCAATGAGCAACAATGATTGAAGATATACTTGGAGTGTGCTTTGACAGTGGATGTTGATTGCTTGATTTGTTTGTTGATGGTTGTTGATGCTTGATGCTAACCAACTAATGACAATTTTTGTAAAAGGAGAAATGCTCTTTGACACAATTGTGATCTCTAATCATTATTGATTCTTCTTGTGAAAATGTTATAAGATGAAATATTTATATACACAAATCTAAATGCATAATTCAAACTTTTGGTGCCCACATTTACGAGGCCTCAAGATTGTTAGTTTTGGAAAGAAAGAATTTGAGTTTTAGAGAAGAGGGACATAATTGCATTAGCAATTTTGTTGAGTGAACATAATCATAGGTGTGATCTAGTTAGGATGAGTAAATTAAAGTAAATTAGGCCAAACAAGTTTTGAACATAGAGATATTGTATATTAAATAATGTGTTTAGGGTTGGGGTTAGTGAACATGCCAAAAAAATCAAATTATATGCTATAATCATACATCAAAGGCATCAGTCCAATGACATAACATGATTGGGTACAAGTATAAGAGTATGCACCTTTTCCCTCTACAATATATATGCATCCATTAAATAATTCTCAAATATCCATGTAGGTCTTCTATACGCCAATAATCATTGCCAAATATGAAAAATATCAATAAGTTAAATTTTTTATTTTTGTGGGATTTGATTTGATTAGTTTTTAGTTACTTCAAGATTACACTAATAGTAATCATTGCATAGTTTGTGTTTAGATTAGGTGTGTCATACACCTTGCAAGTCCTAATGTTTGAGATTATTTATTTATTATTTCTGTTCCCATGAGAAATGAGGCATCCCACTCATGACTTGGCCATTATGACATGTCAACAAGAATATGTAAGCATCATGCCATGTAAGATGTGTAAGAGAATCTATGACATTGTAAGTGTGTAAGAGATTTTAAGACATGTATAAGAGCATGTACGAGGGATATGACACACATAATTGCATGTAAGAGGGATTTTACAAAATTGACGTAGAATCTTGAATTATGACAATCTATGAAATATATCATAAAACATCTTGGAAAAGGTGAAAAATGACAAAAGGGGTTCAAGTTATAACTATGTTGTTTGGTATGTTGGTTCTAAAATTACTACTCATACTTGTAGAGGAACTTGTTTAGAATTGGAAATGTCATCTTGAAGGGGTATGATCAACTTGTCAACATAATGTGAGTGATTTAAGGTCAATTATTGATATTGAGTATTTTATTCTTTACTTTAGGGATCAACTAAACTTAGGAGGGTGTTTCTAGATGTATCCCAATAGGATTGATCAAAACTAAAAATATACAAACTTAAATTTTTTATAGTAGTGCCCAATGAATGCCCTATCACTAGGCCAAAGACTAACACACTACACATAAAAAAGTCTTTTAAGATGATATAAACATTATTGTACAAGGGCAAGCTGAATGTATACACAACATGATTCCTTAGAATAATAACTGTTAAGGATCACTATAGATGTTTCCCTAGATGAATCACTAAGTCATGAGATGCATACACACTACTAATCCTACTCCCAAGCTACTAGTGTAAGAATTTTTCATTTTGACTTCATAGTCCATTAATTTTAGGATTGATGCCTAATCCATTGGGTTATAGAGTCAAAATAGACCAAGAAAAATAACATTGAAATTATAATAAAATACGAGTTGTGCATATACATGCAATTCACATATGATATCAAACAACTAAACATATTTAGTAATCCATCCTCAAACTGCAAAAAATCATATGGAATAACAAAGTGACCAATACAAAGCTTGCAATGCTTATAATGATTTCTACATTTATCAAATCTCTATTCCAATCATACCAGTAAATGTGGCATGAGAAAACCCTAAGTTCAACTTTTCTTGAAGAAATACAAATAAAACCATGTAGACATTCAATTATAGACATCGATTATAGAGTTATGGCCTTATGATTTACAAAACATGCTACTTTGTAGGTGATTGGACGTACAAGAGGTGAAACCCTAGACAATCCTTAACACTTGTCACGTGGAAATACAAAAATGAATGCCCTTTTTATTTGTAGAACAAAATTTTATATAATACTTTGCATGGTCACTTAATTTCTTGCTGAAATTTAATGGAGAGTAGGTCATAAATGTGGCATGCAAGAGAAGTGAAATCTAATGAAATTTGCGAGATGGATGAACTAGAATATGTGTGAGGACCATCAAGAGTTGGAACTCAACCATTGCATTAATGGTAGACTGGTCACCCTCATCTTTTATTATTAAAAATGCATGTAAATATATGCCCTTGAGATGAAAACTATTTTTAGGTTGAAAAATCCTCTTGGAGCAATTGTAGGAGTTAAACTTAGTCATAATGGCATTGTGAAGATTTGACAAGTGATAAAGGAAATTTGGAGGAAACTGGAACTTTGATGTGTGACGATAGGTTAGAATGCGAGATATGGGGTGGAAAATTAGAAGTCCAAATTCAACTTGAACTCCATAGTGGAAGAAATGATAAACAAAAACATTGGAACACTTTGTGAGAATTTGATGCAAAATTGGAGGTTAGAAGTGGAAATCAAGATGAGCTATTGAAATGGAAGTCTAGGAGTCCATTGAAAGTTTGCAAGAAAAGGATATGAGGGAATGCAAGAAAATATGGGAGGACAAGACGTCAAGAGGTGAAGGGGAAGATGAAAGAAGCAGTTAAAAATTTGCATGAGGGATTGAAATGAACATAGGAGGTTAGGTCAAAGAAAACCCACAAACTAATGGAATGAAGGAAATGAAGAGAGGAATGGAATTGACAGGATTTACATAATTTCTATGTGGGACTAGTGGTTAGGATAGGAGGTTAAACAATTAGAAGAAATCTGGTAGTCTATTAAAACTCCACAATACCACAAAATTGAGGAAAATGACCAAAATCTTCCTAGACTTTGAATTTTCTTAGATTTTGCCTATCAAATTCTTGTTTTGGTCTTTCAACCTCCAAAACAACCTAGTTTTGATAGTTTTGAAAAGAGAATAAATAGATCTATGCCAAAAAATATGCAACACACATTGAAATGGAAACAATCCAAGATGATAAGGCTTTTAACATAACAATGGAGGAACTAAATAAAAGGAAGAGATTGGAGAAAATATACAAGAACAAGTTCACCTCCAAACAATGAAGATGAATAATGTTGGCCTATAGATAGTGTTTCCAAATCACCATGACTACAAATAATTGATTGAGAGCTATTACATACAATAAAAAATAGTAGGAACTTCAAAGATCAACAATGTAGATGATTGTTGTACGATGGTAGCTTGAAAAGAGTGCTGTTAGTGAGTGAAAATTAAGAATTGATAGAATGCATGAGAATAGTCATTAAAATAAGGTAAAAGAGGATCCTAGAAAAAGGGTATCCATTGGGAATTCACACAGGGTGATTAAATTTTGCAGATTGAACATGGTAGAAGAAAAATAAAAACTTGAAATAGTCATTGGAGGTACAAATTATTGCGAGATAGTAATGCATCACATGGATATCCATGCAAATTGATAGTGCCTAAAAAAATTGGACCAAACAAAGGCTCAAAAAGCTAAGCACAACATAAGAATTTAGAAAGTTGTATACAAACAATGCTAACATATTGACATTTGGACAATACATAATAATACACTAAAATTAGTGTAGAATACAATGTGATTAACATGGTAAGCAATTTTTGACATTACACTATCATATTTCATCCAAAGGAGCGGGATGATGATCTCCATGTTAATGATATGATCTTGTGGTTTATTATAACAAGTTTTGTTGCTATAACACATTAGATCTATTTTTTTGAAGTATTGGATTATCTCACCCACATACATTGTGTCACCTATTTGTGTGGTTTCTTTCTTGCTTATCTTGCATTATAGTTTATTTCCAAGTGATATTTTTTATAATAAATTTTTATGTTTTTGAAATCATTTTAGATCTAACTATTGTATTTCTCTCATCAAGGGTTAATGTAGGAAATATTTGTGTCATGATTCCACTTTATGGGCATAGTCTGTTTGCACTTTCATCAAGTTTATGTTTGTAAATATTATGGTATTGGAGGTGCATGCATTGTATTTTCATAATATTTGGTATAAGAGCTAAGGTGGTTTCTTGGTTTGTATGTGAGTTGCATGTAGTTGCATCTTGTTTACATGTTGGTTGTATATGCTTGCACGAGATGGATTCATTGTGTTTAGGTTCTAGGTATTCTTCCATTTTGATTTCTTATCTTGGAAAGCTTGAAGAAATTTCTATAAATGAATCAATTGATTTATTAATCCTTGTATGAGTGGGATCTTGTAGTTGATTTTGTTTTTCAAAATATAGTATCACAAGGACTTGTAGGATATATAAATAAGATTTTTTAGATTTGGTCATGTGGTTTCCTATTGCATGTTTCTTCCCCACCATCCTTAGTATCCTCCCTTCATGATTTCTAATGACACCCTACTCTGCCATCCCCAAGTTGTCACATGCTGCCCCATTGAAATTGATCTTTAACCAACCTTCCTCTCGAGGCTCCCATTTAATATCCTTCATAACACTTGTACATAGATTAATCTGTCCAACCCCATAAATGAGGGGAATGCACAAATTATGCCATCACTTTTTCAAGAGGTCATCCCATATTGTGTATCTAATCTTTTTTAGACTTTGATTCCATGTTGCGTTATTTGTTATTTTTATTATACTTGCTTCTATCTTAATCAAAAGCCTCTCTTTGGACATTTCTTTTCCTTGGAATATCCTCCCATTTCGTTCTTTCCATACTTCCCAGATAATGATTGAGGGCGTGCAAACCTAGATGCTACTAAAAAATAAAACCTTTTTTAAGTTTGGGCCACATATTGTTGAATAGGGTTCTCAAATCATTGGCAGGTGGAATTTTCCATCCCAACTTCATCATCACACTTTTCCAACAAAATTCTGCCATTTTACAACTTAGGAGAAGATGATCAACTATCTCCTATTCCACTTTGCATATGCTACATTTGTTTGGTCTTACAAATCTAATATTTTTTAGCCTATCCCTAGTCAATATTTTTTTTTGTAATGTCCCAAGAAAATACACCCACTTTTGGAAGACATTTTCTATTCCACATTAGGTGGATTGGCCAATTCTCTTTTTGAATGACTTCTTCCTAAGTTTTGTAGCCCAATTTTAATAGATGTCTTCTAGACTACCCACCATATCACCTTGTCTTCTTTTTCTAATAGCCAAATCAATACGTTCCTAAGAATATGCTCTAATCTATCCTTTTGGTCATTTAGAGCATTAATAGTTTGTAACATTTTCCATTTATAGAAAACATGCCTATCTATTATCTCATTTTAAACATAGTCCCTGAATTTGGGTCCCCGTTCCTCTAATAATACTTGTTTTAATTCCTCCAAAATCTTATTATTGTTAATATCTTTATGACCATTCAAAGATTCACTCCAAAAGGAAGCCTTCTTCCCATTTTTAATATTTCAAGTCACATGCTTTCTTATAATACCTCTGTAAGATACAATAAAATTCCAAATTGAAGATCCCATGGGTGGATTTTGAATTGTTAGGATCCTAGTGGGACAAGAAGAATCGAGGTATTTGTTTTGTAACACTCGAACCCACTTTTGATGATTGTTGCTATACATGTTCTAGACAAGTTTCACCCCTAGTACAAAATTCATGCTAAATAATTTCCTTATCCCAACTCCACCACCTTCCTTGGGTTGACAAATTTTATCCCAAGCAATCAGGGGTGTCTTCTTATGGTCCTTACTCCCATTCCAAAAGAACTACCTCATGATCTGTTCTAGCATCTCTCCTAATTTATTTGGGATTCTCATGCAATATATTGCATAGTTTGGAAGAGCCGTAATGACCACTTGAAGCATTATGATTTTCCTTGCTAAAAGCCATTTCTCTTTCCATGCACCTATTTTATTCATGCAATTACTAATAACTTTATTCCACAAGTTGGATCTATTTATTCCCACAAATAATGGTAGGCCAAGAAATTTTCCTGATAATCTTGCCACCTTTAACTTAAGAATTTTTGCAATGTCTCTTTGTTTTCTTGGGGAAGTGTTGAAAAAGAACATTTTTGATTCCTTTGAATTTACTTTTTGTCCTAATTCCAAGTAATATCTTTTTAGAGTATTTTTGATATCCACCACCTCATTTCAACTAGCTATCCTAAATAACATAGTATCATCTGTGAACTATTGGTGTGTAATTGGCTCCATATTTGGGGCAATTTTGATTCCTTACCATCTTCTCTTTTTTTTTAGCTACCTTGATGCTCCTTCCCAATGACTTCACCATGATGATAAATAGGAACAATGACAATAGACCCCCCTACCTTAGGCCACTAGAGGATTGGAAGAAATCGTGTAGAGGCCCATTAATTAAAATCAAGAATCTTGGATTTGATATGCAACTCTGGATCCACTGTGTCTAATCCTTGCTAAATTCAAACTTTCTTAGGACCTAAATGAGGAAATATTTATTGACCTGATCATAGGCTTTCTGAATGTCTAATTTGATGATCATCCTTTCTACTTTGGCCTTTTGGATATTATGAATGGCTTCATGTGCAATGATGATCCCTTCTAGGATTGATCTTCCAAGAGCGAAGCCACCACTCTATTCCTTCGAGATAATGAAATTAAGATCATCCTTCAATTTGCTAGCTATCACCTTTGATACCACTTTGTGCATTGTGTTGCATAGGATATTGGTTTGTAATCATCCATCATCTCAAATTTTTATTTTTTGGGAATTAGAGCTAAGAATGTGTTGTTCAAGTCCTTTAGCATAACTTGCTTTTTCCTCAGTTCTTCCACAGCCTTGGTGAGATCTTCCCCAATAATATCCCATAATGATTGAAAGAAGTTTACAGGGAAAATATCCAGGCCTAGGGCTTTGTCCTTCCCCAACTAAAAGGTTGCTTTCTTAACTTCCTCACTTGAAACCTCCTTTTGAAGATTTCTATTTTGTTCTTTCGATACCAGGTAGGGAATTCATTCTAATATCTCCTCTATTACTCTTTCCTCCTTATTCTTCTCTTTGTTTAGCAATTTATCAAAAGTTTATCACCACATCCCCAATTTTGGTATACGTTGATAGCTTCTTTCCATCTCGACGTGAAATTTATGTGATTCGGTTGTAGCTTCTATTTGATTTTGTCATATTATGAAAGAATTTTGTGTTTAGGTACTATCCTTTAGCCACATTTCTCTAGATTTATGCCTCTAGTATACTTCTTCTCTAGCCAAAATTTCTATGTATTGATTTAAAAGTTCTCTTTTCCTATCAAAATCTTCTGAAGTCATCTCAAACTCCACCACCTTATCATTGATCTCATTGAAACATAGGGAAAGGGAAACATTTAAGTTTTTACCTTAGGATTTGGCACCTTTCCCAAATGTTTTGTAAAATGTATGGATGTGATGTATGTGGGGGGGTATTGATTGATTTAGAATGTAATGCAAAGGTGGAATGAGGGTTTTTGATGGATTTGGACAAGGTATGTGATTGAATTACAACCTGATAGGTGAGTCAACCAACCCTTAACCAACTATGGAAATGTCCTAATGATGAAATAAAATGATCTAACTAGGCTAATAGTGTAATTTACTATTATGATATATACAAAAAACATAGAAGTTCACAGACAAGTTCGAACAACAAAAATGAGCAGAGCAGTAAACTGTGCACCTATGGTTCAAATTTGGGGTTGAAAATGGAGGACATGAATGCTCAGGGTGTGAGTGTCCTTGTAGAGATTTTTTGGATCTATTTTCATAGTCCTCTGATGTCATATCTAAGCTTCAAAGTCATGCTTGCAAATCTATCAAAACACAATCATATATTTTTGTAACTAAGTTTCCATGAGTTGACAAGATGTAGGACTTCAAATGCAACAATGGATAATTTTTCTTCAAAATCCTTTCAATCTTCTTTAAACTTGAAAACTGCACATTTACAAAGAGAGGAAATGTTCCATTTAGGGGCTTGCCTCAATCAAACCCCTTGTAAGTGTTTCCACTTGGACAATGGCAATGTCAATGCTAAAATGGATAATGAATAGGAAGCAATTATGAAATCACAAAGTGCTGCAACTCACCACCCTTTAATGCCTTGAAGGATTGAAGTCATGCACATCACCTCAAGGACTTGGATCTTGCTTGCTTGAATTGCTTGAATGCTTGAATTGCTTGGAGACCTACAAATTTTTTAGCCTTCACAAAACAATGACAACATGAATACACATAAACTCACATAGAAATTGACATGATGTTGGGATCTTGAATTGCTGCAATAAAGCTTTGAAATCCTGCTCTTGACTTGTTCTTGAATGATCTTGATGATAGTAATTGATCTTAATGTTCACCTCTTTCTATTTGATCTTCAAATGATGCAATAACTTGGTTTTATAGGAATTTATTCAATTTCTCAAAAATTAAATCCCAATGGCCAACTTTAGACACTTGAATTGCAAATATTAAATTGCTGACACTAACATATTTGAAATTGGATCCAAAATAGGGGGAAACTCATGCCCAGGGCGTGAGTGTCCATGCCCTATTTTTAAGGTTTTTAAGATTCATAGCAAGGTGTTAGATAAATGCAATTGTTTCCCTCTTGTAATTCATCGGTAATTGCCAAAAATAGGCCATAAAATGCATAATTTAGGAGATTAGGGCCTAATTAAGGGGTGTTAAAAATGCATAAATACAAGAGACACTAAAGTAGGTCCAAACTAAGCATGAAATTATACTATATCCTAAAAGGGAGTACAATTTACAATGCTACATTTAGCACCCACTTTATTAGCCATATGACACTATGTGCATATGCAAGCTAAAGTATCAAAAGTAAATCATGTTGTATAGAAATGATACTCATAAGGATATTGTGAATTATCATCAATGGGAGAATGAAGCCCCCAATATAGTCATTTGTAAAACCACAATGTTAGGAATCACATCTTGCAAAACCAATTTGTTAGGTATTCAAAACAATTTATCTTGAATAGAAATATCAACTTCTAAGGAGAACCAAATTTGAGGGTAGATGTATGCCCCTTGATTCTGCTTGCTTTATGGAGGTGGAATCAAGGTATCAATATAACCACATTGGATTGTTAAGCTTGGTGATGAAAATGCTTGCTATAGGGTCATGATATCATAACACCAACTATCAACAAACACTTGATATGATTAGGGACAAAACTAGGAATCCAACACAAAAAATGACCAAAATTAGAGCTCACTAGCCCTCATTACAATGATTTGAATAAGATATACTAGTACTAGGTTTAACTATATGTTAGGTAAAAATTACCTTTTTGACAATCATTTTCACTTTTGTTATTTGAAAATTTAGAGAGGACTACCATTTCACCAAGGAGTAGGGATGCCAAGACAATGAGTGTATGAGCCCCGAGGCTAGATATTCTATGAGCAGACACTGCACGAGGTGTGGTGGTACTGATGGTGAGTTTCTTTTTCCTTTCCTTATAACGGGTTTCTGCATTTTATGGTGTTTTTATGCTTTTTTCAAAAATCATGGTGCCTATGTCCACTTTGGGCACCTCTATTCCAAAATGGCACCTATGTCTCTAAATGATGCCTTTGTCCTAGAAAGGTGCCTCTGTCTATTTTTCAGAATTGTTATATTGTAT
>VDFB02023994.1:0-49058 GCA_007258455.2 Sequoia sempervirens
GAGTTAGAGAATAGGGGTTTTCCTTTGTCAAACCCTAATTTGGTAATCAAACCCTAGAAAATGAAATGAAATAGAAAGAGAATGATGAATGAACAACATGCAATGTCACAACTCACCAAACCCTTGATGTTGAAATCTGAAGATATGCAACAAGATGCTCCAATGGATGCTTGAGAATTATGAATGAAAGTAAGCTAATGTGTGAATGAATGTTCTAAAATAATTGGGGATGAAAATGAGAGGAAAACCCTTTATTTATACTTGATTTTACAATATTTCCCAAAAATAACACATCTCAGGCCAACCTCAAGGTTAAGAGAATAAAATCCCATAAGAAAATTAAAATTATTTTGATTTTTGTGCCCAGTGGGACTACATCATCCCAGGTGGTGACTTGGTCCCACTAGGGAAATTTTGGGTATCAGGGATTAAAGTATATTTAATAAGGTTTAATGGAAATATTCTCAAAAATACACTTAAGTAAGCCCAAAAAGTGTAATAAGGGGTCATTTAAACATAAGAAAGGGTCAATTTAGTGATGAAAAGTCTAGAAAATCATTAGAGTTTCTTACAAATCTTTAAATCACTTTGAAATAAGACTTGGTAAGTAACAAAAAAGGGGTTATTTAAGTGAATTATAATGAAAGGATCCTAGAAAAGTGTGAAAGTGGGTTACAACACTTCACAACACTTTTACAAGACATCCTAGAATTCTTAATGGTTCTCAAGGTTCCAAGACCTAATGTGAATGTGTTGACCACATTACAACATTAAATCTAGGCAAAATCAAGCCAAAGTCCATGAGAGAGACTCAAGTGAGCGTAAAAATGTCCAACTATACATTTTTTGGTGACATAAATATATTGTGAGCTAATCCTCACCGTGGTTTTTCCCATTTTAGATTTTCCACGTAAAAATTCTGGTGTTCATATGTGATGATGCATTGGACCTTGTTTCCATGTTCTCTCTTGTTGATTCAATCAAATATATGATTATGTTTAGATGGGTTTTATGGAATATTGATTCACCCACCCTCTCAGTATTCTGGATATTCAATAGATCTAAAGAGCAACAAGGCACAAGCATACACTACCAAAGACAAAGAGAAAAGAAAAAAAACAAAAGAGGGGATGGATCAAGCTTTGACCATTTTTCCATCATGATGTGGACTAGATCTAGGTTGTTTGTTCAAAAAATGCATCACTCTAAGGCAACAAAACTTTAGGTTATCTATTGGGTGAGTAATCCAAAAGGGTTAGACACATTCACATGTGACCGGTATGCGCTCACAACACACACACGAGTGTCTATGGGAAAGTCACACCTAGGTTCAGCTTCCCATCCAACCATACCAAAGTTATACCTCCTAATAACTTTGATAACGCGCCACACAACAATGAACTTTGAGCTTCATGAGATAAGAAAATCTTCCTATGCTTGGAACTCATGAACAAACAATATGGCTCCACATGCATGCAAGGTGTATTATGCAAGGTGGCCATATAATAAAAATTGCAAATGAAAAAATAATGTAAAGAACATTTAAAGGAGTCTTGCTTAGTTCATTTGAAGTATTAAACATATGGAATATTGTACCTAACATCTCTAAGAGAGGACGAATGAAAGAATAAAAGATTCATACCTTAGGGGACGCACTATGTCGCATCAATCCACTAAAAGGAATGTAATATGGGTATATGCAGGATCATGATGAGCCAGAAAGTGGCAATATGATGGGTATGTGTAGGGTATGTGGCTGATGACTTTTTTTACCCAAAATTCATGAACCGAAAAGGGTTTTTAAAGGAGATTCTAAAATTTTCACTAATATAAATTATGCTTTAATTTGAATTTAATAAAAAATTATTATTCATTCTCTATTTGAATTATGACTAAAGTCCTAATTGATAGGCTAATTGAAAAACATCTATAGCTTTCAAACATTATCACATTTTTTGAATCTGAAACATGAATCACATTTTATGCTTCACATACTATAGGATTAAGAAGAAAAAAAATTGAATTTCATGAAGTTTTGACCAAGTTAAGGTGGTCAAACATACAAGTCTTTTATATTTTTAAAAAGTTGTAATAAATAATTTATAATTAATTATTTACTTGGAAAAAAATTACAAAAAATATGCATCACATTGGGACATGAGTCCTCTACTTATATCTAAAATATTATAAAAAAATATTATCATTTTATTGTGGTTAGGGTGGTCAGACAGACACCTACTTATTTCTTTCCTGAAATTTAAGTGCTATTGCATTGAAATTTCAAATTTTCACCAAATATATATATATTTTTTAAATAAACCTAGTATTTTACAAAATAAATTCAATTTTCCACATATTATATTCTTACATATTTTTAAAATAAGATAGATAACTTATTCAAATTTTTGTGTCAAGTTTCCTAACTTTGATTTTTCTAAATTTTTCGCCACTTAAGGGCATGTGTTTTTTCCATGATGATCCTGCACATACCCATATGCTTAGAGAGATCATTCTCTTGGAGGATATCACACCAAATTTCATCCACAAAGCAAAAGACACATTTCATGAAGCAAGAAGACTACACCATGGAACATGTAAAATATAAAATAATAATGCCAATGTATGCCCCCACTTTAAAGCAATTGCTAAACACCATGCTATGAGCAATTACTTTAAAGTAGAAAATGATAAATGCTAATAATAAAGAGGACATGAGATCTTATTTGGAAATCCCTATGCCAATTCATATGTTTCCAAATAAAACTATGTCATGAAAGGGGAAGGGGTTTCCCCCAAACTGTATAACTTGGTATGTCACAGGCAAGCCAACTTAAGGCATATTGTCCACATCCCAAGATTTCTCTTATATGTACATGAAAGGTGGTCAACTAGCAAAAAGAGACAACAAAAAAGTGACATACAAGGACAAGGCTATCTAATCCCTTTCCCACACTTAGTGTAGTACAAGGATGAGCCGAGATGATTGATGAGAAACATGCTAGAGCGAAAATCAATATCAATTAGAGGAACAATGTGCTTCAACCCAAGGAAGAGCACCATAGTCCTTAAGATATTGAATTTTGGTACTCAAAGCCTTACATTCATTAGTAGAATAACCATGAACTCTATGATATGTGCAAAATGGACTCTTGTAGTAAAATTTATCTTGTGTTCTTGGACGAAGAGGTATCAGATGATCTTGGAGGAGTCTCATCAAGATACTCTCTTGATCAAAAGTAGATGATGTTTCGTCATTATTTTGCAACAAAGATATCTCTTGCTTTGTACAAGGTGTCATACCTACACAAGACTCTTTAAATTGCAAGATTTTGTTCTCTCCTTGAAAGGAGGATGTAAAATCTAACGAACTTGAATCATTAGTATTTTGTGTGATGACATTGATGTTAGGTGAAGATTTCTTTGTTTCTTTCATTTCTTTCAAATGGTAACAATCAAGACCACTAGTTTCTATAAGTTCAGGATGCACTAATGTTAAAGTCAACTTAGAGGAATCTTTGGTAATAGTGTTGATATTAAGTCAAGGCTTGTTTGTTTGTTTCGAGGGGAAATAACCAAGACCACTAGTCTTTTCTTGTGTGTGTAGCTCTATAGGGACACATATACATTTTTCTCTAGCACCACATCCTTTTCCACTATATCCAAGTTGTTTCATAATTTCATAACCTTTTCCATAAAGTTGTTTCATTTATTTTGGAGTTGGTTGTCATTTATAATCAGCTTCATCAAAGTTTTTTATGTAATTTTCTTGATCTTCTAAAGTGGTTGAGGTGGATGCTTTCGAAGGGTCTTCCAAATTTTTTGTTGACATTACCACTTTTTCTTTTCCTTTTACAAAGTATTTTTTTATGATCTTGTATTCTCACATGAATGATTTATAATCTAAGGAACTCTAATCATCTTCCAATAACCTCGTTACTTCTTCAATATTATTTTCTTTTTCTTTCGCTTGCACAGGTTCTACTTGTGTAGTTGGTGTCAATGTTTTCAAAGGATTTTCCTTTTTTTTCTCAATGTTTAAACAATTGTTTGGTTTATGATCAACTTCGAGTATGTACACTTTGTTGTTGTAGACATGCTTCATTATACGATGATTAGTAAAAGGAACCCCACTCATTGAATGAATCCATGATCTACCTAAAAGAATATTATATGTAATATCATGAGGCATAACATGGATTGGTGTTTCTAATGTGGTCTTTCAAAATTTAATAGGTAAAGTGATCACACCAAGCAATTGTTTTCCTATATTTTCAAATCCTTTAATAGAGAAAGAGTTAGGTTGAATTTTTTATTTATCCACACCAAGCCTATCCAAAAGTTTTATGCTACACACATTAAGAGTAGGGCCATTATCGAAAAGTGTTTTCTTTATCCTTGTTCTGTTGTATCTAGCTATTATCATGAAAGCATCATTTTGTTTTTTCACTTCCAAAGGAGGGAGATCGCTTTGGTGGAAAAAAATGTTAGTATTTATTCCTTGAATCATGGCTTCTATATCATTCGAATGTGCATTAGAAGGGATAGGAACCCGTTGTAAGGCACTTTGAATCATGTTATGATAGTGAGGGGATGCGTGAATAAGGACCCATAATGATATTTTAGCAGGAGTGTTCTTAAGGTGTTCAACAAGATCATACTCCTTTCCACTTTGTGAAGGAAAACGAGGAGGACCTAGTAAGATAGAATTAGGAAATGAGAGTGATGTTGAAGGTGTTTGTCTTGGCTACATATTGTTTCTAGTGTTATATGTATGAGAAATAGTGTTATAATTTAATAGCAATGAAACATTATTCTTAGGTGGTTCAAGGATGAGGATAGGTTTATTTTTATTTTTTTGTTGTTGTGAGGGTGGGTAAATAATTAAAGGATTCTTAGGATGTCCCAAAAGATATTTAGGAGGTCCAATAATCAACGGGGATCTAATAGACACTTGAGCATTCATAACCTTAGTATTTTCGGTTTGATGTATTTCTAATGAAAGGGCATCTAGTGTCATATTTTCACCATCATCTAAGGGAGTCACACCATTATTGTTTGAAAGAAATATGTCAATGTTGTCATTTTCTTCCTCAGTGATATCTTCCCTAGTAAGAGAGTTTTTAAGAGAACTACAAACTAGAAGTTCATGACATTCAAAAGTTGGTTCTTCTAAAATGACTTCATCACAAGTAATGGAGTTATCAATGGATGGATTTCCTTGCTTATCGACGATCACATTCTCTTGTTCAATAATTTTTTCCCTAGGGGAAGAGAGACAAATAGGACTTTCATGACTCTCATCGATTGGATTTTCTAACATCAAAATATTGTCTTTACCCATAGTAGAGATATTAGGAGAAGGCCCAATTTTATTGTTATGATTATCCACGATGTCATCATTTTTCTCTAAGGTCTCATTTTCATCAAATTCCATGGTCAGATTTTGTAACTTAGTAGCTTCATCACAAATAGGAGAGACATCAAGAGAAGGAAAACTATGATTTTCATGTCTACCAAATAGATATTTCCAAATAATAGGATCATTAGGGAAAGGAGGAACAAGATTCTCATGACTCTCAATAAGTGTATCTTCTAACACCAAACTATCTTCTTCACATCGAGGATGGGGTATGTGTAGGATCATGATGAGCCAAAAAGTGGTGATATGATGGGTATGTGTAGGGCATGTGGCTGACGACTATTTTTTTACCCAAAATTGATGAAACGAAAAGGGTTTTTAAAGGAGATTCTCAGTTTTCCACCAATATAAATTATGCTTTACTTTGAATTTAATAAACAATTATTATTCATTTTCTATTTGAATTATGACTAAAGTCCTAATTAATAGGTTGATTGAAAAACATCTATAGCTTTCAAATGGTTTCACATTTTTTGAATATGAAACATGTGTCACATTCTATGCTTCACATACTATAATATTTTTTTTAAAAATGAATTTCATAATGTTTTGACCAAGTTAAGGTGGTTAGACATACGAGTTTTTATATTTTTAAAATTTGTAATAAAAAATTCATAATTAATTATTTAATTGGAAACAAATTACAAAAAAATATGCATCACATCAAGACATGAGTCCTCTACTTATATCTAAAATATTATAAAAAATTGTTATCATTTTATTGTCGTTAGGGTGGTCAGACAGACACCTACTTCTTATTTTTTCCCTGAAATTTAAGTACTACTACTACATTGAAATTTCAAATTTTCACAAAATAGATTTAAAAAAAAAAAAAAACCTAGTAGTTTAGAAACTACATTCAATTTGCTACAGATTCCATTCTTACATATTTTTAAAATAACATAGATAAATTATTCAAATTTTTACGTCAAGTTGCCTAACTCTGATTT
This sequence comes from Sequoia sempervirens, assembly GCA_007258455.2. NCBI lineage: Eukaryota > Viridiplantae > Streptophyta > Pinopsida > Cupressales > Cupressaceae > Sequoia > Sequoia sempervirens. The sequence goes on from VDFB02023994.1 coordinate 6,370, forward strand.
TTCTAAATTTTTTGGCACTTAAGGGCCTATTTTTTCCATGATGATCCTGCACATACCCAGGGATATTAGAAGGAAAAATTTGATTGTCATGGTTATCTATGATTTCATCCTCTTTCACTAAAGCATTCTTACAAGCAAGGGATTAATGAAAACTAGGTAAGGTGATGTTTAGAAATGTGTTTATGATCTCTTCTTCTTGTGTCATAATATCTTCCCAAGAGGGAGGTGGAGAGAGACAATCAAGAATTTCATGATTCTCAATGATTGTATCTTATTTCACCAAGATACCTTCGTCACTAGTAGGAGAGGTATTAGGATAAGAACAATTATGGTTTTCATGATTGTTCATGCTTGTATCTTCTTATATCATATCATCCTCACAAATAGGAGAGATAATAGGGTTTGAGATAGGCAATGTACTATTAAGGATTGTGTCAATAGTTTAATCCTATTGCTCTAAGTTGTTCTCGTAACTATGAAAGATAGTAGAAGGATGAATAACATGTTTCATAATGACCTCATTGTTGTACTCTAAATTGACTTCATGAGGTATTTTGTACTTATGCAATCCATTTTTAACCATATCAAAACCACATCTCTTAAAAGGAAACATGCTATTCTAAAATAGTAAGCTATCTAAATTATACAATGCTTTAAGGAAAGTGCAATGCAATGACCTAAATTGAAATTTGTAATTGCAATTTTTCATATTCAAAACAAGGTAATTTGTTGATTACACTATAAAACAATCTAAAAATGAAATGTTATGAATGTAAATTTGAAATTAAGAAATGCCATTTTGGAACCAAATTAAGCTAGATCTAGTGAAATGCATGTAACAAAAACTCAACCAACTAAAACATATAACTAATGACAACAAATAGAAGTGAAAAATCAAGGTTTTCAATGTTGTAAAAGGCAGTTTTAGGGCTGATCTAGGTCTAATTCTCCCAAAGGGGCGTATGAGTCCCAATCAAGCTTTTTCAAGGGCTCAAATGTTGGAAAATGCACAACACAGAAATCCTAGAAAGTAGGCAAAACAACCTATACTAGCACTAAATCACCTAGAGGGGTGTATTAGTCATAGATTAGGGTTTTTGTACTATTTTCAACAAATTATGTGTAAATGTTATGCTTTTTGGTTTGGATGATGTCTAGACTAAGTGTAAATGTAGTTTTCAAGTGAAATTCAATTATGCAAGATGTAAAAATGCAACCTATATGTGCTTTCACTAATGCAAGATTTAGAAACCCTAGATGCCAATTAATTAATGAAAAACCTAATGTAAAGTCAATGCAAGCTAGATCTAGGATTATGATGCACTCCAAATCATAATTAAGGTGTTATAATGTAGGTTCACCAAAATGTAATGTAGGAAATAGGGTTCCACTTTTTTGGAAAATGGAACACAATGGGATATGGGATCCTCTTATTTCACTATCATAACATTCAGAGAGACCCCGAGAGATCTCAAACTAGGGATGAAATGTAGGAAATAGATCTATAATAGGGGTATTCTAGGGTATAAAAAATGAATAATGAAGGGTTCACCACCAACATAAGGCTTGGAAAGACAAGATATGAAAATGACATGAAGAACCTAATTAGATGACTTAGAGAATGAAACTGAAATACAAAATGATAAACTGAGAATGAAAAAAGGTGCACCTAGAGGAAAGATGTGATCAAAACAAGCTCCAAAACCATGAAATCCTGACTCCCAATGCTCATTAGGACTCATACACTAGTTTTGGTGTATGGGCCCTAGGTTGGTCTTGAAGAGCTAAAATTTTTGAATTTAGAGTTGCAAACTAAGAGGAACAAAACCCAAAAGCTATTCCCTAAAACCCTAACTGGGACTCATATTCCTGGACTATCGCAAAGTGTCTCATTTTTTTGTGAAGTGTCCCAAGAGTATAATCTTGAACTAAAAATTTACAAGCCTCTAAAGATGGATCAAATAAGCACTTTCCCATTGATTTCATGCAAATTGGATGGATATTTTTCCCTAGATCTAACTTTTCGTGAGTCTTGACATCTTTTCATGACCACTTTGACAACATTTGAAACTTTTTTATTTTGGTACTTTTGAAGGATTTAGATCCACTTTTCTTCAATCTATAAACCTGCAATCACACATTAAAGATAGAAAAACTTTTTGATTGTTAGGAAATGGGGGTTTTCCTTGGTCAAAACCCTTTTAGGTAATTAAACCAAATGGTGAGATAATGAAAAAATAAAATGAAACATGAAACATGGAACATGGAATATGAAGAATGATACCTTGAATTATGTCTTGTAAATATACAATCGAACATGAAATGACTATGAAAAATGTAGATCTATATCTTGAAATAAGTGTAGAACAATGCTTAATCTTAGATCTTGAATGCTACATCACAACACTAGCTCAACAACATGCTTGATGCTTGATGACATTGACATGATAATGGATCTTGAATTTCTACAAAAAATAATGAAGAATTCTTCCCTTGAATGTTCTTAAGTGCTCTTGTGAAGTCTTGTAAAATCTTGTAACCATAAACTTGCTATTTGAAATGCTTGCTTCAAAGTCTTAGGTGAAAATGAGTGAAATAACCTTGTATTTATACTTGCTAATTCCAAATTTCTTGAAATTACAACACTACAAGGCGACATCAAATCTAGGAGGATAAAATTCTACCAAGAATTTGAATTAAATTTGATTTTGGGCCACGCGGGACTCATATTCTAGAAGTGGCATATAAGTCCCATTAGGCTTAACTATGGGACATATTTTTCAAAAAATACTTAGAATGATGTAAAATCCAGATCAGGGCCCAAAAACTTGGGTGGGACTCATATGCCCAAGGTGGCGTATGAGTCCTAGATCACTAAATTTGGGCCACATAGCCTAAAAATACTTGAATTATGATTGGATGTTGGTTTATGTTAGGATTATCCTTAGAAAGATGCATTAATTAAGGATTGTGGATGTAAAATAAGGCCAATCAAAGCATAAAGAATCCCAATTATTTAATAAAACCCTAGAAAAGTGTGAAAGTGTGTTACAACACTTTACAACACTCTATATAAGGCACCAATAAGCTCATTTAGTTCATAAGGGCCCAAGAACTAATGTGAATATGTTATGCATATTACAACACTATATCAAGGCCATGTTAGGGAGTACTTTTTTTATCATTACAATACCAGAAGAACATATTATCTGGAGGAAGAACATGTTGGATCCCCTAATTCATGTGGAAAAATAGAGAAAGGAAAACCATTGGTGATGAGAAGTTCTTTGATGGATGGAGAAGTAACTGAAGAAGCACCACAAAGGAAAAGTTTGTTTAGAACTAGATGTAAGTCTAGAGGAAAGGTATGTAAACTTATCATTGATAGTGGTAGTACTGATAATATAGTTTTAGAGGAGGTGGTAACGAAGCTGAATTTGAAGAGATTGAAACACCCAAACCCTTATAGGATAGCATGGATTCAAGATGATCATAAGATATTGGTGAATGAACAATGTTTCATGAAATTTTATATTGGACCATATAGGGATGAAGCATTGTGTGATATTATTCCTATGGATGCATGCCATTTATTGTTAAGAATAACATGGGAATATGATAAGAAATCTATTCATGATGGAAGAAGGAATATTTATACTATGACATAAAATGGAAGAAGAATCAAGTTGATACCTTTCGAGGAAGAGGAGAAGACTGAATTTTGTGGCACTACCAGACTATGTTTGGTAGATGGAAGAAAAATTATTGATGGATTGAGGAATGAGAACATGCATTTTGCATTGATTACAAAGAAAATAAATGGTTAGAAGATAGAAAATCCCACAGAAGAAAGTGAAGAAGTTGTAGAGATGTTGACCGAGTATAAGGCCATCATTTGAGACAATGTACCAGACAGTTTACCCAGAGGTCTAGAGTATCAGTCATCAGATAGATCTAATACTAGGAGAGAGTTTTCCAAAGAAAGTAGCACACAAAATGACACCAATAGAGAATGAAAAGTTGAACTAGCAGATTCAAGAGTTGCTGACAAAAGGATTGATCGAAGAAATTTTGAGCCCTTGTGAAGTACTTGTTGTAGTTGCACCTAAGAAGGATGGAGAGTGGAGAATGTGTACTAATTCAAGATCAATTAATAGGATCACTGTCAAGTATAGATTTCCATTGCCAAGGATGGATGACATCATGGACCATTTGAGTGGAGAAAAATATTTTACAAAGATTGACCTAAAGAGTGGATATCATCGTATTATAATCAAATGAGATAAATGGAAAACTACATTTAAGACAAATGAGGGATTTTATGAGTGGTTAGTGATGCCTTTGGATTGATGAATGCACTAAGAACTTTCATGAGGTTGATGAATAAGGCATTGAATAAATTCTTGGGTAAGTTTTTCATTGTTTACTTGGATGATATTCTTATTTTTAGTAAGACTGGAGAGGAATGTTTGGGACACAACCAACAAGTATTGCATTGGTTAAGAGAATACAAGTTGTTGATTAATGTCAAGAAATGTAGTTTCATGAAGAAAGAGTTAGTTTATTTTGGATTTGTTATTTCTACTAAAGGATTGAAGATGAACCCGAAGAAAGTGAAAGAAATTTTAGATTGGCCTACACCAGTAAATGTTGGAGAGGTAAGATCATTCCATGGATTATAAATTTTCTATTGAAAGTTTATCAAAAGTTTTAGTAGTGTTTGTACTAGTATAATTTTCCAAATAAATGACTACGTGACTAAAAATTTTAGTCAGAACAAATAAAAATGATTAAAATATACTAATTTTTTGCAACTCATCTATAAATGAGTAAATAAATGACTAATTTGGTCGTTGAATAAAAAATTATTTATTCACAGAAATAAAATGACTAAATAGTTAGTCACGCAAATACGAACTCACTTTTGAAAAGAATATTGTTAAAATTATAAGTGCTAAAAGCAATTGCATTTTTCTTAAAGGGAAAATCAAAAGATATTGAAAAATAAAAAATTTCCAAAGCTTAGGTGCCAAAGTGGGAAATGGTTTTAGTTTTTTCTTCATTACACCTTTTTGATAAGGAGGTTTAGGGTTTTGGAGAAACTTTCATCATGCCTGGAGTGGAATCAACAACTTTCATTTCAGATGAAGACATGTGTTTGAAGGAGTCTTACATGGAAGAAACAAGAAAGGGGAAAGTAGCTCCTAAAAGCTAGAGGCATGTTGCAAAGTTTTGAAAGGCATGTTGCAAGGTTTTGGAGAAACTTTCAACATTCTTGGCATGGAATCAACAACTTTCATTTTAGATGAAGATACATGTTGCAATTTAAAAGAGAGAGAGTATGGCATGGTGCACAAAGATAGACTTACATTACTACTTCATAAGTATTAGGCATGCATGGTGTTACCCAATTTTTAATCATTGTTGAGCTTTTGGAAGGGTTTTCATCAGTTTGGGTTTTCTGAGTTTTGTAAAAAATTCTCTAGAATTAGTAAAACTAATCCCAAAGACATGATTTTTTGTAATTTTTTATATTGGATGTAGAGTCATTTTCTTGCTCCTCTAAACAATCACTCTCCTACAGTTAGCATGATTTTTCAAAGGTCTATAAGGAATTATTTCAATAATCTTAGTATCAATTGAATGGAATTTGTTTTGATTTATAGCTGAGCCAAGAGCTTTTTATAAGTTCAACTCCCAAATTTTATGTTAGCATGCTTTTTGGCAAGAAATTTATTAGTTAATTCCATTCTATTAAATATTAGCCTAGTTCATGGATTGATAGCCTATGGTGGAGAAGATGGTGCTTTGGAATGCTTTGATCTAAGACAAAAAGCTTTTATTGGGATAATTAGTATCGTTGCATCACCAAGAGATAATGAGCAAGTATTGGCGATAAATTATACTCTAGTAATTTTTTTTGTTACAAGTGTCATAAACTACTGCAAATATATATCTTATCATCTATTCATTTTATTCATAAATTGATCGAAACATTTCAGGAAGTCACAATAATACGATTTGATCAAATATAAGGATTGCATGTGGCATTCAGAACTAGTTCAAGATAGGCAAGTAAAAAATTATAGGGTATCATCCAAGATTTGTTATTTTTCCATTCAAGGGTATTATATTGATAATTTTTTGTACACATTTTTATCTATAATGGAAGATTCTCAGTCCATTCTTAAATGAATAAGCAATAAGTAAAAGTGAGATAGGTTTTGAGATTTGGCATGTAAGGTTTCATATTGTTTAGTATTTGTGGTTTAATACTTAACTACTGGGATTTCAACACTACATAAACAATATGATCATTGATTAAATCCTATTAATTTAATAGGTGCAAGATTCAATATAAGCAACAGAAAAGATGGATAATAGAAGAGATAATAATTGCATTGAGGTGTGTTTCTATGTAATATAGCTATTCTAGAGTAACATCTTTTGACAATGTAAAATCCTATTTTTTGTGAGTGATCTTGATGCATAATTTTTGTAGATATTACATTACCAATTTACAATATCTGATGTTAACTCATTCACTTTGAAACCTGGTTAATAAACTTGCAATTTTCTCTTTTAAAAATAGTAATATAAAATTATAAAATATTGTGCTAAAATTAATTGTTTTAGGTGTTGAAACTAATTAGAGATAGTTGCATCATGCATTAAACAAAATAAGAACTAAAATATTACAAGAAATTGAGCACAACCACAAGCTACTAAGGTAATTTTCTTCTCTCGCTATTCTCCTTTGAGAGCTCAACATGGAGAGAAACTCAAGAATATTAAGGAAATTGGCCTTCTTTAACCGCTATTCTATAGAAATTAGAAGCTTATTACATTCTTGAGGTCATCGAGGACACCATTATGCAAAACTAAGCTATCCTAACATTGGCAATGCTCTACAAATTGATTATATACACACTAGTCTATTGCACTTAACAACAAAATATGCTTGAAAATGGAAATGAAAAAGCCAAAAAAGTAGACAAGACATTGTTTGAAATTGTTATAGAAAAACTACCAAGACAGAAAAGATAGATCTACTACATTTAGTTAGAACAAACATGGAAATTTCAAAACCACCACTTGTTGCATCTGGTGGTTCTACCACCTCTACATGCTCCATCCATTCACCTTGTACATATACATACAATAAAGAATGGCATTGTAGTTCAGGAATGAATTGTAATTCTATAATAAGTAGATTTTGAATAATAATACCCCTCAGTAGCATGATAAAAACTCATATTATTCACTAGTAAGTGATTTTCCTTTTAGTCACAACTTTCTCTCCTAAGTTGTACAGTTGCAAACCTGCATCCTATGCAAAACAATGTGTTAGTTCAAATTTTTTAAGAGACACACCAAACATCTTCTACAAGATCAATTCAACTAGTGCGAGAGGACCTAAAGCATTGGCTTCTCAACTTTTTATCTTTCTTTAGACCTACACCCAATAGTAGCTCCAAAACTTGTTTTTTAAGAATAAGGCATTTTTCCTAGGCCTATACTTAAAAGAAAAGCAAGGGAATACACTCTCTCTTGTAAAAATGATTTTCTACTTGGTTCACATTCTTTTTCCATTTTGACTCTAATGTCATATATATTTTTTATGTTTCCTATTAGATTATTAGTTGAGGTCTTGAATGTAATATTTGTTCTCTCTTCCAGTGTTTTCTATGTTTTCCTAATGTTCTTTACTTGGGAGGAGTTTCCATAATTTTTTTATTTCATCCTAAGGAAATTACTATGTGGATTTTTTTATTCTATTTTTTCTTGGAAAGTGCTAGTTACAAATCTAGGAAAAATATATGGTCTTGACTCTTGACATTCTGGTAAGAGACATTGAGTAGTTGTTTACAATAGTACTTGGATGTGTTGAAAGCTAATTTGTTACAATGGCCTCTGCTCAAGGAATGAGATATAGATTTTGAGTATATTCCTTAGATATCATTATAGCTATGGTAGATTGAAGTTTGTGTGCATTCCCAAGGTAATAATTTTTCAAAGTTGAGCCAAGCTCAATGTTGATGTACAATGGGCATGTTTAGATTTTTTTATATTTTTTTATATTTTGGTAGTGCTTTTCATTATCGAACAATCATTATCAATATTTTGTGGGAGGTCAGCTATCTCCATGTTACTAGGAACTAACAAGTCTGCCTGTGATAGACTATCTTTTGTATCTAAAGGATTCCTAAATTTTCTTATCCTTATACGCATAATCTTACTAGAGTTCCAGAATTTGGATTTTCCTCTTATCAGTGCTTCCTTTGAGGTTGAAGTTGCAACATAGGTATGAAAATGTGATGTGTTTTAAGTCTCCCATATTTTTGGGGAACAACAATTTACTTTCTACACCAAGAACTGGATATGTAACATGGAACTTAAGCCAACTGAAGCATTGAAGAAGCAGTTGTACTCCTTGTTCTCCTTTTGAAGACATATTCCTTGTTTCTCTCACACAATCAATTACTTTTCTCTTATATCTTGTTGTAATTAGGTAGAAGATGAGAAGCAACTGGACTTTTGGTATCAATTTTTGCATCCATCAAATTTATAGCACATGCTCGAGCCTTCACAATCAATAAAAGAATTGATTATTTCCTTTCTCTTATATGGTTCCATTGTGTTTTCTTAAAGAATTGTAGGTTTCTCTTATGGATATTAGTTTCTTTCACAGCTACACCTTTCTCTTCCTAATCTTTTTGACAATATTCCATGAGTTTGTGTGAATGCAGGTCAAATTCTTGAGGTTGTTTTGTGCTTGATAAGTAGGTCCAAGGCTTCTCCTGTTACTGGTGTATCACCTTTTTTGTGCTTTCAATCACTTCTCCCTAATTTTCCATGATGTTAACCTTGTTTATATTATTGAGTAGTGTTTTTTCATTGGTGTTTATAGGTATAATATGGATGTCTTGAAAGAGTAGCTCATAAGATAAATTTGGGTTGGCTTTGATACTCAAATATTTTGTAAAAAAAATACTTTTATCTTGTGCAGGTTGCATTACCACTAGATATTGGAATATTTTTTGTGGGCTATGGGGTTAGCCTTAATTCCTATATAGTACGTATCCTTTCTATATAATATTAAAAGGGTTGATGTTTATCCTCTGAATATATGGGTGAATCAACATTAGTATTTATATAGTATAGCTAACCATGACTCATTTTATAGCATATATAGCATTTTGAGGTCTGAAAAAGGTTGATTATGTTTTTTTTGACATTTCTTTTAATTCCCTTATTTTTAAATACTTGGATAGGTTCATGTCTACATAGTTGAAATAACTCCCAATAACTTGAGAGGAGCACTCACAAATACAAATCAGGTGAGAGTCTTTAATCCACCTTATCCTTTTTCAATAGATTGGTGAGAACATGATTAAAATAGATAGAATTATATCAGTTAAAAGTTAGAAGAAGCATCATTGCACTTCATTATGCCCAAAACTAAGTGCTCCTATCTGCAAATCTAAGTTTCATTGTTGACTCCTCTAACAGTTGTCGATAACTATTTCTATACTAATAGTATACCTTCTTAGAATGTTGGTGACATGGAAAAAAAATTCCATTATAGGTAATAAAATCCATTAAGATACCAATTGACATGCTTTCATCAAATAAAACATCACCATAAGTAGTGAATTTTCTCCATCCACATTGAAGTCTAGTAAAAATCAAAATATATATAGGTTTAGTATCATAAATACATTGAAATTGTATTTTTGCATTTGAGGAAACTCAACATTGGTCCACTCATATCTAGCATGAATTCTCTTTGTAGGATTTATCCCCTATAATATTTTGGTCTTGGGCCTCTTCCTTATTCTAGAGTCCCCCAGGTGGTTGGTGAGTAGCTTTTTCATTCGGTAATTTCATCATGTTTTGTGGCTAATATGTAGGCAATTAAAAGAGTGAGTGGAATTATGGGAACCTAATCTAAAAAAAATGTAATCTAGATGATGATATAATTAGGAATTTAATTTTTAATACCAGAAAAATTTGATTATTTTGTTGATGAATTAGTTGTGGTCTTGGGGATCACTCCCATTATAAACATAAGTTTTGTAGTGTACAAAAATATATCCCTTTACATTTTCACACTTGTTTGGGCCCTCCTTGTGGATTTTGGCTTAATGTTGCCTTGATTTAGTGTTGTAATGTGGATCACACATTCACATTAGGTATTGGACCCTCATGAACTAATGGATCTTAATGGTACCTTTCTAAAGTGTTGTGAAGTGTTGTAACACACTTTCACACTTTTCTAAGGTTTTATTAATTAATTACACCTAATAAATCTCTTTATAACTTTAATATTGCCTAATTTGGAGTGTTGTAAAGTGTTGTAACACAGTTTCACACTTTTCTAGGCTTGTCATTAATAATTGGGCTTGCTCATGCTTCAATTGGCCCTATTTTGTATCCACAAGCATCAATTATTGTATCTTTTCGAGGATAATCCTGACACCAATAAGTAACCAATCATAATTTAGGTGCCTCTAGCTTGTGTGGCCCAAATTTAGTGATATGGGACTCATTTTCCACTTTGGGTGAATGACTTCCACCTAGATTTTTGGGTCTGAAACCTATTTTTACACCTTTATAAGAACTTTTTATTTTTGGTCCCATACATTATGCCAGATAGGACTCATTCACCATCTTGGTTGAATGAGTCCCATGTGGCCAAAAATTTAAATAATTCAAATTATTAGTGGGATTTTTTCCTCTTAGATCTAATGTTGGCTTGCAATGTTGTAATTTCGAGAATTATTGCATAATTAAGTGTAAATACAAGGTTCTTTCACTCATTTTAACCCAAGAATTTTGTGAGAGCACCCATAATAGAAAATTGAGTTCACAAGATCATTCAATCATTCACAAGGGAATTCAAGTGTCTTCAAGGGAAGATTCTTCAACAATTGTTACAAAAATTCAAGATCCATCATCATGTCAAGCATATCAAGCATCAAGCATGTTATTGAGCTAGTGTTGTGATGTAGCATTGAAGATCCAAGATCAAGCATTGTTTGATTCCTATTGTCAAAGATCAAGATCTACATCCTTCATGGCCATTTCATGTTGAGTTGCAAATTTACAAGATATCATTCAAGGTATTAATTTCCATGTTTCATGTCCGTGTTTCATTGTTTCATCATTTGGTTTAATTACCTAAAAGGGGTTTGACCAAGGCAAACCCCTATTCCCTAACCATCAACAAGTTTTTATTTCTCTCTATGTGTGATTGCAAATCTAGGTTTATTTGAAGACTTGAAGATCATTAAATATTATGTTACAAGATTGTTGGAGTTGTCTCCCCATTTGCAAGGTTATAATCTTCACTAAAAGGTCGTCTACAACCCCAAAATTAGAGTTTCAGACCCAAGAACCTAGAGGAATAGATTGAGCAGACTGAGAAGAGAAAATTCAAACCTTGAATTTCCAAAAAAGAAAAACTGGACTCATTCACCACAAGTGGTGAATGAGTCACACTATAGGTGTTTTCAGAGATCTTTGTAGATTTGGATACCCATTTGCCCAAAACCTGTTCCTGTGCAAAAATCCAAAATTGAGATTGATTCACCTAAAATGGCGAATGAGCCACAGTAGGTAAAACTTTTAGGATTTGCAGAATTTCCAGTCTCCATTCAAGTCTCTACAAGTTTCTAGGTGCACACATTCTATTTTGTAACTTTTTTTTGTTTTACATACTTTTCTACATCATTTTGTAGGTCATTGCATCAAACTAGGGTTTAGTGTTGCATCTTGCATTTTATTGTCTTTTCCAAGTTTAGACTTGGTCATGAACTCCTCTTGTAATCTGAAATCATCTCTTAAGATACCCTATTGTTAGATCTCTTCCTTCATTCTTCATTAGGTTGAGTTATCTAGAGCATCCTTGAATGTTAGTTGGAGAAAAGTGATGTTCTATGTCCTAAACCATAAAGCATCCATTTTTCAACTAATAATTTTAGTGAACCTACATTTAGAATACCTTTTTTTTCTGATTTGGAGTCCATCATCATCCTACATTTAGCTTGCACTAACTTTGTGTGAAGATTTTCATTGGTTAATTTGCATCTAGGGTTTCTAAATTTTTTTACTATTGAAAGTGCATATAGGTTGCATTTTTGCATCTCAAATCATCTCAAATCATCTGAAAATTGCATTTTCATTTAGGATACACATCATAAAAACTAAAAAGCATAAAAATCAATTGAATTTTTTTGAAAATTTTGAAAAAAATCCCTATTGGGACTAATATTCCACCTTGGGTGAATCAGTCCCAATGCACCTCTGAAACAACCTTTTACAACACTAAAACCTTGTTTCTACACTTTTGTTTGCTACCATTAACTATCTATTTAATTTGGTTGATATTTTGTTACACGTATTTCACTAAATATAGCTTAATTTAGTCCATTTCATGCATTCCTCAATTCAAAATTTGCATTTACAATATTTCACTTTCAGAATTTTGTATAGTGTAATCAGCAAATTACCTTTTTTCAATTCAGAAAATTGCATTTAAACATTTCACTTTAGATCATTGCAATACACTTTCTTTACCTTTCCATAATAGCATATTTTCTTTCAAGAGATGTGGCTTTGATATGGCACAAGAGAATGGGACCTTAGAGAAAAATGACAATCAAATAGAGCCTTCTCCTAATATCCCCACTATTGATAAACAAGAAAACCCAACTATTGATAACTCCCTCACATGTGATGAAGTCATTTTAGAAGAACCAACCTCTGAATTTCATGAACATCTAATTTTTCATTCTCCTAAAATCTCTCCTCCTAGGGAGGGTATCATGGTGCAACAAAAGGAAAACATTGACAATAATGATATTAAGCCCCAAGATGAAGATGATGTAGTATTAGACTCTCCTTCATTAAGGGATGTTAATATTATTCAACCTCAACTCATCCTTTACCCCCCTCCACACAAACTGCACACTCAAAACAAACCCAAATTCATCCTCAACCCACCTAAGATTAATGTGTCGCAACAACCAAGTCATAATACTGTTGCTCATACATATAACACTAGAAACAATCCACAACCAAGAAAAACACCTCCAACATCCCTCCCATTGCCGAACCCCACTTTACCAGGTCCTCCTCATTTATCTCCACAAAGTGGAAAGGAGTAGAATCTTGTTGAACAATGAACAACTTAAGAACATTCCTGCTAAGATATCCCTATGGGACCTAATTCAGAATTCACCTAATTATCACACTATGCTTCAAATAGCCTTACAACAAGTTGCTATCCCTTATAATGTGCAACTGAATGAAATAGCAGCCATGATTCAAGGACTAAATACTAACATTGTTTTCCACCAAATTGAGCTCCCTCCTTTGGAAGTGCAGAAGCAAAATGAAGCTTTCATAAGAATATCTCAATACAAAAGAAAAGGGATAAAGAGAACCTGTGTGGATAATGGCTCCACCCTTAATGTGTGTAGTGTGACCCTTTTGAATAGGCTTAGCATCAATAAATCAAATGTTCAACCTAATTATTTATCTATTAAGGGATTTGACAATGTAGGAAAACAACCGCTTATTGTGCTCACTTTACCTATTACAGCTGGGAAGGCCACATTGGAAACATCGATCCATGTTATGCCTAATGATATTTCATATAATTTCCTTCTAGGAAAGCCATTGATTCATGCAATGAATGGGGTGCCTTCTACTCTTCATTGTAAAATGAAATACATCTACAATAACAAAGTGTACACACTCAAAGCAGACCCTAACCCAAATACTTGTTTAAACATTGAGAAAGGCAAAGAAAATCCTTTGGAAACATTAACACCAACCACACAAGTGGAACCCATAGAACAAAAAGGAAAATTAAAACACATTGAGGAAGTCACAAAGCTATTAGAAGATGATTGGGGTTCCTTAGACTTTGAGCCGACATTCATGGGAGAATACAAGATCATACACAAAGAGTCTAAAAAGGGAAAGGAAAAAGTGGTAATGTCAACACAAAATTTAGAAGACCCTTCGAAAGCATCCACCTCCACTACACTAGAAAAAAAGACAACAAATTACACAACAACCTTTGACAAAGTTGATTACGAAGAACTACTAGATCCAAAAGAAATGAAAAAGCTTTATGGAAAATGTTATGAACTTATGAAACAACTTGGATATAGTGGAAATGGATGTGGTGCTCAGGAACAAGGTATCCATGTCCCTATAGATCCTAACAAGAAATGACTCATGGTCTTGGTTGTTGTCCTTTGATAGAAATAAACAAGCCTTCACTCAATATCAACACTCTTACATCAAAAGATTCTTCTATGCTAACTTTAATAGTAGTGCATCCTAAATTGACATACACTAGTGGTTTTGATTGTTATCCTTTCAAATAAATAGAGACGTCCTCACTTAACATTAATGTCATCACACAAAACACTTATGATTCGAATTTGATAGATTTTACACCTCCAATAAAGGAGAATACAAAATCTTGCAATCTAAAGAGTCTTGTGTAGGTATGGCAACTAATACTAAGCAAGAGATCTTTTCTACAAAATAATGAAGTATCCTCTACTTTTAATCAAGAAGGTATCTTGTCGAGACTCCTCCAAGATTGTTTGATATCTCTCCCTCCAAGAACACGAAATAAATTCTACTACAAACATTCATTTTGCGCATATCACAGAGTTCATGATCATTCTACTAATGAATGTAAGGCTTTGGGTAACAAAATTCAACATCTCAAGGAGTGTGGTGCTCTTCCTTGTGATTGAAGAACTTAATTCCTCTAACTGATACTTATTTTCATCCTATTCAACTCATCCTTGTCTTGTACTAAGTGGGGGCAAGGGGTTAGTTATCCTTTTCCTCGTATGTCACTTGTCCTTGCCTCTTTCAGCTAGTTGAATTCCTTTCATGTACATATAAGAGCAAGTTTGGGATGTGGATGACATGCCTTAAGTTGGCTCACATGTGACATACTACCTTTTTCATGATGTAGCTTATTGGAAACATATGACTTGGAATATGACTTTCTGAATAAGCTCTCATTTATTCTTCTACTTTAAAGAAATTGCTCACAGTAATGGTGTTAGCAACCGCTTTAAAGTGGAGGAATACATTGACACTCATGTTTCATTATGTGATTTTATTTCTTCTTGCAATGCATCCTTTTCTTGGTGATGTCAATGGGTTTGATTTCCTCTGAGAGTGTGATATTTCTTTGACTTTTCCTCTCTTGGAGACATTAGACACGATGTTCCCTAAGAAGAGACCTTGCATGAACTAAGAAAAATCCCTTTGAACAAACCTTACACTATTTTGTATTTACAATATCTATGAGTTTCAAGCATATGAATTTTTTCTTTCGTCATGGAGCTTGAAGATCATTTTTTGTGTGGCACCTTATCAAAGTTATCAGGAGGTATAAATTTGGTATGGTTTGAACAAGAAGCTCGACTGAGGCATGACTTTCCCCATAGCCACTCACATGTGTTTGTGAGTGAATACCAACCATGAGTGTATGTTTCTCACCTGGTGGACAGCCTGAAGTTCCACCACCTCAAAGTGAGTATGCATTTTTTTGGACAAACAACCTAGATCTGATCCACATCATGTTGGATAAACGGTCAAAGCTTGATCCACATCTTTTTTATTTTTACTTTTTTTTTTGTTTTTCTTTCTTTTAGTTATTGACATTGCATGTTTGCATATCTTGTTTTGGTACATATTATACACCTTGTGCATGTACTTTTGTGCTTATGTCAGTTTGACTTAGGATCTTGGATCCTAGGGGCTTGACCACCTCTTCTATCTTTTTTATCCTAAACCATCCACATTGGTAAACCAGGACCCCTCTTGAATGTCTACTTTAGTGTGAGTTTGAAGCAAGTTCATCCTCTCACTAAAGTGGGGGCTAAATGTAGTGTAGAAAAATTTATCCCTTCACATTTTCACACTTGTTTGGGCCCTCCTTGTGGATTTTGGCTTAATGTTTCCTTGATTAATTGTTTTAATGTGGATGACACATTCACATTAGGTCTTGGTCCCTCGTGAACTAATGGATTTTAATAGTACCTTGCTAAAGTGTTGTGAAGTGTTCTAACACTTTCAAACTTTTTTAAGGTTTTATTAATTAACTACACCTAATAAATCTCTTTTTAACTTTAATATTTCCTAATTTGGAGTATTGTTTAAAGTGTTGTAACACACTTTCACACTTTTCTAGGATTTTCATTAATAATTGGGCTTTCTCATGCTTTAATTGGCCCTATTTTTCATCCACAAGCCTCATTTATTGCATCTTTTTTAGGACAATCCCGACACCAATTAGTAATCAATCATGATTCAGGTGTTTCATTCTTGTGTGGCCTAGATTTAGTGATCTTAGAATCATTCACCACTTTGCGTGAATGATTCCCACCTAGATTTTTGGGTCCCAAACATGTTTTTACACCTTTCTAAGCACTTTTTATTTTTGGTCCCATACATTATTCCAGATGGGACTCATTCACTATCTTGGGAGAATGAGTCCCGTGTGGCCCAAAATTGAAATTAATTCAAATTCTTGGTGGGATTTTGTCCTCCTAGATATGATGTTGGATTGTAGTGTTGTAATTTCAAGAATTATTGCATAATTAAGTATAAATACAAGGTTTTTTCACTCATTTTCACCCAAGAATTTTGTGAGAGCATTCATAATAACAAATTGAGTTCACAAGAACATTCAAGCATTCACAAGGGAATTCAAGTGTCTTCAAGGGAAGATTCTTCATCTATTGTTACATAAAATCAAGATGCAACATCATGCCAAGCATATCAAGCATCAATTATGTTATTGATCTAGTGTTGTTATGTAGCATTGAAGATCCAAGATCAAGCATTGTTCTATTCCTATTGTCAAATATCAAGATCTACATTCTTCATGGCCATTTCATGTTGAGTTGTATATTTACAAGATATTGTTTACAAGACATCATTCAAGGTATTAATGTCCATGTTTCATATCCTATGTTCATGTTTCATGTCCTTGTTTCATTGTTTCATCATTTGGTTTAATTACCTAAAAGGGGTTTGACCAAGGCCAACCCCTATTCCCTAATAATCAATAAGTTTTTATTTCTAGATCATTCTGTGATTGTACATCTAGGTTTCTTTGAAGACTTGAAGATCATTGAAGATTAGGTTACAAGCTTCTTGGAGTTGTCTCCCCATTTGCAAGGTCATAATCTTCACTAAAAGGTCATCTACAACCCTGAAATCAAAGTTTCAGACCCAAGAACCTGGAGGAGCAAATTGAGCAGACTAAGAAGAGCAGATTCAAACCTTGAATTTATAGAAAATCCAAACTGGTGTAGGTGTTTTTCAGATCTTTGCATATTTGGATACCCATTTTCCCAAAATTTGTTCCTGTGCAAAAATCCAAAACTAGGACTGATTCACCCAAAATGGTGAATGAGTCCGAGTAGGTAAAAATTTTAGGATTTGCAAAATTTCTAGTCTCGATTCAAGTCTCTACAAGTTTCTAGGTGCACACATTCTATTTTGTAACTTTTTGCTCTATTTTACTCACTTTTTAGGTCATTTTGTAGGTCATCTTGCATCAAACTAGGGTTTAGTGTTGCATCTTGCATTTCATTATCTTTTCCAAGTTTAGACTTAGTGTTGCATTCTTCATTGGGTTGAGGTCTCTAGGGCATCCTTGAATGTTAGTTAGAGAAAAGTGATGTTCTATGTCCTAAACCATAAAGCATCCATTTTTCAACTAATCAATTTTATGCATCAACCCTTCTATTGCCAATTATAAAAATCATAAATGACCAAAAAACCTATTAACCTGACATTGCTTTTGTTGCTTCACCCATTATGTTGCTCCAATTGACACCTTTAACATCTTCCAGGTTAGTGATACTTTTTTTTCCAATGGTTCTATTCTATGGGTAGCTTAATTAGTGATTATGAAAGGTTGTTTGAAGTGATCCTATGCAAAATACCATAAGAAAAATACCATAAGCTACTTCAAAATGTTATGATCCAACACAAGAGCAAGTTATTAAGGGAGACTTGGCTTTTCCATTGGCATCTTTATGATTATATACACATCTTTTTTTCCATAGTTTCAAAATACACATTTATGATAATATTCACACAACAAGAACCTTGAAAGTTTGGAAACCTTGCTCTCATTCTTCCTAGGTCACTCCTCAAAAGACTGTATCAATATTTGTGCGCTCTTTATAATAGCTTATCCACTGATGAGAAGGATCCTCTCATTTGCTAATGGAATTAATTGTCATATGCTTTGCTTGAATGTGTAATGTGATATAGCACATTCAATATCACAAGACATGGTTTGAGAGAAGAATTTGAGACTTGATATCCATAGAATCCAACTTTTGCAACACAAAATGCAAAACCAACATCCCAATCAAAGCAACTTAGAATATTGTCATTGTTAGTTTAAAAAATGTTTCTAGAAAAGTTAGGGGACCTTTCCAAATTGAGAATGCAGAGGTTCTAGGAGTTGATTAAGTCTCAACCACATTACATCCATGTGTGGTTTCATTTTCACTATAGGTATCCTCTTCTAGCTTAATTTAAGGTTTATTTAGAGGGTTTCATGTATTACATCCCTACATAATAATTTTGTTGAATAAGAGTCTCCATTTTTCACCTGACCTTTTACCATTTTATATTTGAGTTGGATATATATGTTAAAGGAGATTTCCAAAATTCCATTCAACCTTCAATATTCCTTATTTCCTAGTTAAAATATTAGGGTTTGTCAAGTATTTTCTTTCTCATCATGTACATAAAAAATTCTTTGACCCCTAGTTAATGTTTAAGTATTCACAAAGAGTCTTTGAAGGTAAACCCATGCAAACAATATTCAAGGGAATCATGATAGTGATGTGGAGAAAGTGTGATTATTATGACAAAGTGTTTGGAAACTCAAGCAACTACTTTAAAGGTATCATAGTCATAACCCTAGGTACTTAGACTAATGGATGCTACAATTACTATGCCAGTTGAAGGGCTAGGGAGAGGGAAGTCTATAGGGGCTAATTGAATGTGAATATAATTACAAAGAACTTCATGATAGTTGATAAGAAGAAAGAAGTCCTCAAGATAGCACATGTGACAATAAATAAGGGATCATGTATGATAATGATAATAAAATTATTGATAAGTGATACCACAATCAACATTAGTCATAGGTACATATTCAAGGAATAATGAAGATAACTATTGAATGGTGGTGTTAATGTATTGTTTGAATATTCATAAACTATCAAAAGATGACAGTCTAAATATTAGGATACTTAATGATATAGAGCATAAATAATGAAGTCTTAATGACATGATTACATCAAAGTTATCATCTTCAAGGAAGCATAAAATATGATAGTGCATATGTCTCTTCAAATTTTTTAATGATAGTCTACAATTATCAAATTCTGGTGAACACTTCAAATTTCTCAATGCTCTAATGACATACATGTTTTTTATGGTGCACATACCATAGGAGGAAACCTATAGTGTATCAGACTTGGCAATCTTTATTTTTTGTCATATGTTGTAGTTACAAGTTCCCTATTAGACATACATGAAAATGTGGAAGCATTGACAAGGCAAGCGAATTGTTTCTAAAAATGCCTGAAAGAAATATCTTTTCATGGAAGGAAGCCTTCCCTGCTCTCCCACAAACACTTCTTGAGCCATGCCTGTGGTGAGGCGGGAAAGCCTGACAGGATTTCCTGCATCACTGCGGGCATGTCTTGAAGTGTTTGCAGGAGAATAAGGAAGGTTCCATACCATATTATGGAAATATTTGACAATCATTAGGTTCTATCTTGGATGATAGATCGAGATGCTTGTTTCATCCTTGATTTTTTGAACAATTTTTTTCAGGAAAAATTGCATCCCATTTTCAGACTCAAGTCTGAGAATCTTGTGGTGATATCTAAGATCATGAAGGATTGATTAAATTAGAGAATTAGATACCACTCTTTATGTTGGAATAATTTCTTGCTATGGAACATGTTGTTGCCCCTAAAGAGGAGGTTGCTAACGAAGAATCAACTTAGCATGAAATGGCCAAGTCTAGGAACTTCAAATGTTCCTTAAGGCTATGTTCTAGGATGTGTATTACTGGCCTTTTGATTATTTTCCTAATGAACAATCACTCTAGAAAAAGTTGTAGAAGTTGAAAAACCAACTTCACAGTCCCCAAGAATCACCTGCATACAATCACCTATCACATGCAATAGATATTCAAAACAAAAAATAAGAGATGTTCTGTAAACCCTCAGAGCCCATATGTGCAAGCAAAAACTAGAATAATGATTATTGAATGTAATTGTTTTACAAATAATACAAAAGCCTTCAAAAAGGAAATCATGCAAAAAAACAAGAAATGAACAACCCTAATCTTATCTTGAGCAAAAAGATAGCTCAACTAGATAAGGATTAAAATTATCCTAGGAATTAAAAAATGCCTAAGTAAACTTATGCTAAAGTGTAATTAAATAATTAATTACACCAACACCCCCCATAAGTGCAACTTAGGGAGAAGCAAATTATTATGCAAAGATGAGTCTCGACAACAAGGCCTGATCAGGTACCCATTTACAAATGTAATGCAAACTAAATCAAATGGGGTAAAGGAGAAAACCACGTGGGAACAAAAATCCTCCCCAAAAATAGAATGAAAACTAACAACTAAGTGATGAAAGATGGAGGACTCCATACGGCCCCCCAAGGACACCATCCATCACAAAGATACATGAATGAACCCCACCATAAGAGAGGAAGAAAGAGATCACAGATCCCCCCTAGAATGAAGTAGCTCCAAAAGAACTGAAGAAACTACATCTCCTAAAAGAAGTGAGAGGGAAGAGGCCGAATGAATGCAATATCTGAAGGTGAAGTAGGTGTATCCCAAGATGTCTCCATAGAAGCAGGTGTGACCTCAACCAATGAAGAATTCAAAGTAGGTGAAGACTGAATAGAAACCTCCAAAGATGAATGATCAACTGGATCATGTTGCATTGAAACAAAAGAAGCCACATCGGTAGCCACAACAATAGCAATAGGAGGTGGAGGAGATGGAAGGGAAGGCTCGAGAATAGGATTTGAAGTGAGAACACCAATGTTCAAGAAGCCAAATATCTCCTCTGAATGATGATGCACACTAGAAATGTGAGGAACAACTATAGGAACAGAAGCACCATCAGTAGAAAAATTGGTAAAGGAATAAAATTGAGATGAGTGATCCACTATCCCAATAGCAATAACTACTCTACTCTCCAAGTCTTTGATGATAATCAAATCAGGTGTGAACTCCACAGATCTCCCAGTGCCTCCATGTGTGATCTGATAGATGGAAAGAAGGTTGTTTTTCAAGTGAGGGACACACAAGACATCCTGAAAGGAGTTGTCCCCAAAACTAATAGACCACTTCCCTGTAACACTCATGTAAGTGTTGTTTCCCATCAAAATGGAAGACATAGTGCAAGGCTCAAAGGAAGTGAACATAGACTGCGAAGATGCCATATGATGAGATGCTCTTGAATCTAGAAGCCATCTCCCTAATCCAACACCTGAAGAAGCACAAAGAGCATGTCCCTTCATATCTAATGAAGTATGTAAACTAGTTGTGCCCCTGTCATGTTGCTCTAAAGAAGAAGAATGATTATTGAATGTAATTATTTTACAAATAATACAAAATCCTTCAAAAAGGAAATCATGCAAAAAAGAAAGACATGCACAACCCTAATCTTATCTTGAGAAAAAAGGCAATTCAACTAGATAAGGATTACAATTATCCTAGGAATTAAAAAATGCCTAAGTAAACTTATGCTAAAGTGTAATTAAATAATTAATTACACCAACACCCCCCCATAAGTGCAACTTAGGGAGAAGAAAATTATTATGCAAAGATGAGTCCCAACAACAAGGCCTGATCAATTACCCATTTACAAATGCAATGCAAACTAAATCAAATGGGGTAAAGGATAAAACCACATGGGAAAAAAACTCCTCCCCAAAAATAGAATGCAAATTAACAACTAAGTGATGAAAGATGGAGGACTCCATAAGAGCCCCCATTCTAAAGTGTGAACATCGGTTCACACTTTAGATTGGGAGTTTATGGTTATTGATCTGCATTGGTTCAATTTCATCTTAGTTTGAAGGCCATGTTTTTATTGTTAATGTTCCAAAGTCTTTATGGTACTTGTTCCCATGCAATATTTTTAGTCTTAGTTTGGCATCGACATCGAGATAAATAGT
Source organism: Sequoia sempervirens (assembly GCA_007258455.2). Classification (NCBI taxonomy): domain Eukaryota; kingdom Viridiplantae; phylum Streptophyta; class Pinopsida; order Cupressales; family Cupressaceae; genus Sequoia; species Sequoia sempervirens. Next base: position 28,675 of record VDFB02023994.1, read on the forward strand.
TTCTAAATTCTGTCATCATATCATCTACTATTGCTTTATGGATTCTAGGGTTGTTCCAGTTTATGAGTTTTCCAATGTTATGTGGCATCAGGTCTACTATTGCATTATTATGATTCCGCTTTAGTTTCTTGTAAACTAAAGTATCTTTCCTTTCTTGTTGGATTGCAGTTCCAGTGTTCTTCCAGTGCTTATTTGTAGCAGTCATCTAATTGTAGGGGGGTTTTGTCCCACTGGGTTTTTCCTTCTCTACTTCATTATTGCATTTGCACATGGGTACCTGATCAGGCCTTGTTGTTGGGACCCATTCATGCTTTCTTGCATTCATCTTAGTTTTAGGTGCATGCTTTTTTTGTCTCCCTAAGTTTCACTTATGGGGGTGTGTTAGTGTAATTGATATTTAATTACACTTGCATAACTTTACTTAGGTAATATTTTATTTCCTAGGTTGCATTTTAGTCATCCTTATCTAGTTGAGTTATCTTAATGCTCAAGTTAGGTTTAGGGTTATGCATGCTTGCTTTTATAAAGAAAATCATCTCATGTAATTATGAATTCCTGAATAATAATATTTTGCACATCTTTTTGCAATAGCTTTGCTTTTTCTGTTTTTATCTTCTGTGGAAGGTTTTTTGGTTTGCATGTCTGATCTTGGTTTCTAACAAAATTTCCCCACTCTCCCGTAAACACTTCAAGCCATGCTCACAGTGATGTGGGAAAGCTTGGTAGATTTTCTTGCATTACAGTGAGCATGGATTGAAGTGTTTGTAGGAGAGTGGGGAAGGTTTCGTTCCATGATCACATTTCTTTGAGGCACTTTTTGAAACTATTTTCTTGCCTTGTCTATGCTTCCATATTTTCATTTATGTCTAGCAGGGCAATTGTAACTACAATGTATGACACAAAAAATCCCTACTATTATGCTTTGATGGATGTCCCTTCATTATTACTGAATATCTAATGTAGTGCACATTATTAAAGTGCAAGCCTATTTTTTAGATTGTTTCATTTAGCATCACCTATATTCTCCACAAGAACATTGTCCCTATTTAAAATGATGGAAATGGTTCACATCTCTCAAAATAATTTATCTTGCAACAATCTTGGAGATGAATTTAGATGGAGAAGATTTGTTTATTTTGTGTCGTCTTTTGGTCATGTAATATAAATCAACCCATTTCTTTCCCTATCAATTGAATCAATGTTGTAGAAAAACATTTGTTATGATTTCATTTGGCATCAATGTGCAAAGTCACCTCCTTGTCATTTCACAAGAACAACCTATCTTTGAAGCACTGTTCATAATTTGATTAAGAGGACTGCCACCTTGCACTTTGAACCCTTGCACAATGATAAAATCCTTTGAATAAGTCTTTCCTCATTGTCATTTTTTATATGATGATATTTTCAAACAAAAAGGCTTTAAATGGTGGACACTAAAACTATATTTATCTCTAATACTTGTTTGTGCAATGCTCATAAAAGAACCTATGTTTAAGCACAAAATTTGGGCATGGCTTCATGAAACTATCAAATAATTCTGACTGTCCTAACATTTGGGCCTCATATTGACAATGAACTAAGATGGTCTAATTCCTTGTCTTTCAAGCTCTCGTGAATCTCACAACAAAACCCTTAGTTGCTTACTTTTATAGGGAGCTAATTGATTCCTATTAAAACCCTACCCCTTTAGTATCATTTGTGTTGCAGTTATAATGCTACATTCTCCTCTCAAGGCTAGCTTTGATACAAGCACTTTATTCACCAAACCTATTCAATATTGCACTTTCATTGTGTATATACTTGATATGATACTCACTCCATTCACTAACTTGGATTAAATGTGTATATGATTGATATGATACTCACTGTACTTTGTTTCCTTTGATAGAAATATATTTTTGATGTTGAATTTGAAGATGTTTTGAAGAGAGGTCTTATTTGTTGAGTAGATTTTGCAGGGCGTTGCAAACTTTGCACTGATGATGTCTCAAATGGACGCTGGTTTTCCAGTTGATTACAATGTCATCATGAATCTCTTTCTTCAGTTAATTGTTGTAAATTCATATATCTTCTTCCTATTGATAAATAGCTTATGGTTTTTGATATGGAACTCTGAAGTTGAGGTGACTATTAAACTATTGCTCTCAATATAATTTTTTTCGTTATATGAATATTTCTTGTAGTGCCTATATTGGGTGTAGATTCATGCATCAAGTTGTTTGAATAGTTCAAGTCTTATGAAGGGCTATATTTCTTCTTGGGTGCATATTTAAGCTCCAAGTAATTTGACTTTGGATTGTCACTTGTATCACTTTGTCACTGATATTCATTGATCTATTTGAGTAGGTATTTTTGTAGTAGCTTGGGAACCTTGTAGTTATATGGTAAGTTATATTTTAAATGTCATTGGCTATGAGGATCCTAACATTCACATCAAATGCATTGAAGTAGTAGCCAAAACTGGACAAATCAAGGAGGTGGAACGTGTAACTAGAGAGTCAAAATTCTATGATGCTAAAAAGACAAAGAACTTCCTTATGGAATCAAGACTTCCACATGCTCATCCACTGATAAATGTTTTTGATTAATTTGGATTTTTCCACTATCATGTTTAGTAAATCTTATAAGTCAAGGTATATGTAGAGCATAGTTCTCAATCCCTATTGAGTATTCATGGTGTGAAGTCTACAAAGGAGTCTTTTATGTTTTGGATTTGTATAAGAAAAAAATAGAGCATTGTAACTAAGTTTTCTCAATCACAACACCGAGAAGCACACCTTGTAACACATTTTTCAAAGCAAAGACACATATTTTTGTCTTGTATTTACTGTAAGAACATCTTTTCTCAATAAAATTTTAATATTTTTCCTTCTTAATAGTTGTTTCATTATGTGTGAATGAATGATTGATTATGATTTTCAGTGTTTTATGTTTAAACCTCAAAAGTATTGTCTCATTTCGAGCCCTTTTAAGTAGAAATCAGTGAAAAATAATAATTAAATAAACTACCAATTGACTAAATATACTACCAACTAACAAAAATCGGTGAATAAATATGACTAAATATACTACTAGTTGACAAAAATTAGTGAATAAATATACTACCAATTGATATAAACTAGTGAATAAATATGACTAAATCAATGAATAAAAATATAATGCCAAATTGATCAATCAAAACAACCAAATAAATGATTGGAAATAAACTACTAATGGTCACATGACCAATCTTGGTAAATAATATGACTAAATCAATGACTAAATTAACGAGTAAATATACTAGTAAATCGATCAATCAAAACAACCAATAAATCACTAAAATTGGTTTAGTCATAAATTTGGTAGAATTATAAATGATTGGAAATAAACTACTAATGATCACTTGACCAAGTTCAGTCATTTCTATGCAACTTTTAATAGTTTTTTTAGTCATATATTGTTGTTTTTGAACTAGTGTTGTAACCCTATGATAGAGACAATGAGAGGAGACAAGAAGGATTTCATGTGGACATCTAGAGGAGACAAAAGAGTTTTGAATTGTTGAAGCAAAAGGTGATAGAACAACTGGTGTTAGCATTACTAGATTTTGACAAAGTATTTCACGTTGACCGTGATGCAAGTGGAAATACAATTTGAGTAGTGTTGAGTCAAGAATGAAGACCTATAACTTATTTCAGTCAAAATTTGAATGATGCTAGAAGAATATTCTTAAGTTATGATCAATAATTTTATGCCATAATTCAAGCTTTGAAGAAGTGGAGACATTATTTGTTACCTAAGGATTTTTTGTTATATACATATCATCAAGTGTTGCAGTATCTGAACATTTAAGGAAAGTTGAATCAGAGACATATGATATGGGTTGAGTTCTTGCAAAGTTATACATTTGTGTTGAAACATAGGAGTGGTAAGTCAAACAAAGTTGCAGATTCATTGAACAAGAGAAGGATTTTGCTGATAGAAATGAGTGGAAGCATTGGGATTTTATGAATTAAAGCATATGTATGAAGATGCAAATTTTGTGAAGCCTAGAAAGCATGTAAAGAAACAATAGTGATAAAATGGAGCCAATGGTTTGATTATTTCATTCAAGAAGGTATATTATTCAAAGGAAATTAGTTGTGTATATTGAGGAATTCAATGAGGGAGAATCTGATCAAGGAAAAGCATGGTGGATGATTAGCAGGATAGTTTGAAGTGGATAAGACAGTAGCTTTGGTGAGTGGATGTTATTTTTGGCTGTAAATATACAAGGAGGTGGGGAAGTATGTTCATAGTTGCAAAATTTGTCAAGTTGCAAAAGGGAGTAGTTAGAACACTGGATTATATGAAACCTTTGACCATAAAGGAGAGACCTTGGGAAGGTTCAAGCATGAATTTCATATTGGGATTGCCTAAAACGTAGAGAGGTTATGATTCTATCATGGTAGTAGTGGACAGATTTTCCAAAATGGCACATTTTATTCCTTGTAAGAAGACTAATGATGTTGTGCATGTTGTTGATTTATTTTTCAAGGAGATTGTGAGATTGCATGGATTACCTAAGAGTATAGTTTCAAACAGAAGCACCAAATTCATTGGATAATTTTGGAGGATATTGTGTAAGAAGATGAAGATAGATTTGAAGTTAAATTTAGCATATCAACCACAAAGAGATGGAAAAACAAAAGTTGTGAATAGAAGTTTGGGTAACTTGTTGAGATGTTTGGTTGGAGATAAGGCAGGAAGTTGGGACACAATTTTACTACATGCAGAGTTCACTTATAATAATTCATTGAGCTAGAGAACAAGGAAGACACCATTTCAAATTGTTACCAGAGTAAATCCTAGAGGTGTCACAAAATTAAGAAACATTAGTAAATAAAATAGAAGGAGTGCAGAGGCATAAGAGTTTGAAGATTTCATGGAAACATTGCATAATTAGGTTTGGGAGCATTTGGAAGATATGAACAATAAGTATAAGGAGAAGGTAGATGAACACTAGAGACAAGGAATTTTTTGTTGGAGATGAAGTGTTGGCATATTTGACGAAGGAGAGATTTCTAGTTGGAACATACAATAAGTTGAAAATGAGGAAGTTTGGACCATGTAAGATTTTGAGGAAGTTTGATTATGTAAATGCATATGAATTGGAGTTACCAGAGACATTGGGAATTTCACCTACTTTAAATGTTGTAGACATCTAGGAGTTTCATAAAGGGGAATCAAGTGGTAGTAGTGATGAAGTAGATTTGAAGGAGTAGTTACCACATCCAGAATTGGAGGAGATTGAATATATTTTGGATACCAAAACCAATAGAAGCACTAGGAACAAGCAGTACAAAGAATATCTTGTGAAATCAAAAGGAAGACTATGGAGGATTCATCATGGATTTCTTGGGTGGAGGTGGACCGTTTTGGTTTTCCTCTTAGCCCTAGAAAGTGAGGGACTCAATTTTCTTCCAACCCTGGGTGATTGATGCAGGAGCATCCTTGGTTGTAAAGCAATCTTGTATCAACCAAAAATAGTTCTTTTCTTGCATTACATTTAGTAACAATTTTAGTAGTTCATTCTGATTTTACCACATCTTTGTCTCTCAGCTTGTGGAGATGACTATTGCACCTACACATTGATCAGATCATTTTCATTTGCTGACCAAAAGTTACCATTCACTAATTCTCAGCTAGAAAATTTGAGGCCAACATTCATATGGAAGCATTCATTGGGTTATTAACCCTTGTGGCTGACATAGATCTATTTTGGAGCTTTAGGAGCATATTTATAATAATTATAATCATTTAGGGATCATCATTCAGGAGATTTAGATTCAGATCAATACATTTTCTCACAATAACCCTTCGGGGGCATGTAATAAGGCATCTTGGCTAGAAGTGTGTTGTAAGCCATTAAGGAAAGGCTTGTGAGCCCTGGATATTCTCCATTGTGACCAATGTTGCATGTAATCATTCCATATTTATTAATATTCATGTTTTCATATCTATTTTCTATGTTATTTTTGTTTTGTTGAGTCATTGTTGCACAATTCAGACTATTCCTTCTAGAACCCTCCTACCATGACTGCACCAATGATATGAGAAGACACCTCAATGTCTAAATGTGGAATGTTTAACTCTTAAATGGAAGAGTGTGACAACTATCATACCCAAACTAACCTAAGTAGACCTACTTGTGAAATCTATACTAAATAAGTACAAAATAGATTTGTGAATTATAATTGGGATACTAACATGGAAAGAAGGAAGTATACTAGTGTGTATGTGTTTACCCTATTTTATGGGGTGATTAATTGGATTAGTAAAAACAAATATATGCTTTATCTTTTGACTATAGAGGTAGAGTACATAACACCTACTTATTCCTCTCAAGAACTTGTTTAGTTTTAGTGATCATGTTCAAACATTGGTTGAAGATATAATTTTCATTTAATGTGATATTAAGAGTTACATTAGATCATTTTAGACAACCCTACCTTAAAGGACAAATAGAGCATATTTATGGTCAAAAAGGTGATTACCTTACTGAACATTGGAGATGATTTGATGAAGAACATGCAAACAAAGAAGTTCGAATGATGGAGGATCGACACAAGGATCAAATCCTATTATTAGCTCACTATGTTGAGTACCCCTTATTATTAATGTAATTTATACAAGTGGGAGATTGTTAGGACTAGAGGACTATGTGTTGTAAAGCTTCCAAAGTTATTGTTCAAGGAGTAATCATTTTATATTTATAATATTGTATATTATGTGTTCATATGAAAAAGGAATAACTCACTTGGATGTAATCATCATATTCTAATTTTTACACTTTTCCATGTGACATTGGATTTAGGATGCTTTTAAAAATTATTTAATATGGAGTTAAAAAGTGTAATCTAACTATACCTTTAAACTATCGATAAAAAAAAAACTAGAACTTTAAACCCACTATTTATAGATATTTATTAAAGGCATGCAAGTCTAATTATTTCTCCATATTAAAGTTTTTGAGAGTTACATGTGGACCCCTTGTTCATAGGAATCATGGAAATATATAAGAATTTACTCTTCAAGGTGAAGCACATAGTTTTGGATTGGACCAAATTTGGCCTATATACAAGTCTTGTGATGAAGAATAGGTGTCAAATTTTATGTAGGGTTATGTTGTAAAATTTTCCCTAGGTTCAAAGTTTAGATTTCATATGAAAACTAAAGAAGCTACTTGTTGATGTCTATATTTATCATGATGAAATTAGATAAAATCATAATGAATCTTACCTCTTTTGAAAAATATAATATCCTAGAATAGAATTTTATTATCCCAAGGATCAAATGTTGATTCTTGACATACAAGATAACTCAAGATTTTGTTGATTATAATATTTAAGAAAAGGGATTTTATGGTTCAAGATTCAATAGGTAAGGTTGTTTAGAGGATTTAGACCACATTCAAAGGTTCAAACCCTTTAGGGATCATATTATTTATTGCTAATTGATTCTTAGAAATTTAGGTTCGATAAAAAAATAGAAAAATAAAAGAGAAGAGAAAGAAAAGATATATATTACTTTAGGAAAATTGTAGAGATTAACTCATAAATTTGTAACTTAGAGACATCATGAAACTAAACTATATTTCATTAAATTTAGTTGCAACTACATATAGATGATGCAACCTTTAGTTGAAAATTTTCAAATCTTGAAAGAGACTATTAAATAACCAAAAACATGGCACAATTCCACAATATTCCACATGATGAAATAATATTCAAGTCACTTTTGATATTAAGAGATAAATTAAAAGAAACAATGTTACAATTACAAATTAACAATAATTTGAGAAAAAAACTCAAAATTTTACATGAATTGAAACCATGAAAGAAATAAAACAATAAGAATTATTTATTATTAGTTCCATATTTATCAATAGTTTCTCATTTTTTGATAAGGAAAAGTGTTGACTCTTTATTGACACAAGATGCCAAAAATAAATTACAAGTTAATGGTCTAGGTTAAAATTGAAAATGAATGAAATAGAATTAAAATACAAGAATATCCCTTTACAAAAGCATATTTTGTGCTTGAGGATATTCTTAGGAATATTTTCTACTTTTCTTGAAGCATAGTTGACCATTTATATCCCATAAATGCTAGAATTTTTTTTCTTGGAGCTTAATATTTTTCATCAATCTCAATTATAGTCTAACCATTCTTATCAATCTCTCTCAAGTGTTAATCTCCATAGAAAATTATAGCCTTTTAATCTCACTCTGGTATTGACCTTTGATAAAAAAAATTCTAAAATACTAGGTTGTATATAAGAGGAAAATATTGTGGGGCATCTTATAATTTTTTTCATGCATTCTCTTCTATTCATTTATGATGTTTCCATAGCCTTATTAAATGCATCTTCATTAAATTCTTATATATTGTATTCTAATCATGTATTAGTGATAATCTTCTTGAATCCCTCTTGCATAATTTCTTCTTCTATAGTCTCATCTACATTGAAATTGAGACTAGTTATTTTTTCACTGAATGTTAACTCTTCAAATTTCAATTATGTTTCCTTTGATCCTACATTTTTTTATTTATTTGATGCATTCTTTGATCCCTTGTTCATTCAATTTTAATTACTTAATCCATTTTATTATCTTGGGAATTGTTTCATGACTTAAGATATTTTAATTTAATAGAATTTGATCATTCATGCTTTCAACGGGAAGAAATTTGGGAAGTTCTATATTATATTCTTATTGCATAGATTTACATTCTTCTACTTGCTTATTACTTATTTCTTTGTAGGTTATTACATTATCCCATGATTCCACTACTTTCTTGATGTTTTCCTATCCCTCTTCTATCAATTTCTTGACATAACCCATCATATGTTCTCTAGTTTATCCAATGAGGAGGCTTCCTCTCATGAGATTGGGGATGGGGATAAAATGGGTTCTTTTGTATCTTACCAACGGCTAGTTAGATATTTGATATATCCTTGAAGTTTAGTTAATTTTCTCTTTAAATATTGCTTCTACTTTTTATCCTTTTGTAGCCTAGCAATAGTTGTAGCTACATTGGATTATAGCTTTGAAATTTCTTTCTCTCTAGTGGAATGTCTTAGATTTAGAGTATAATTTTTATATTCCTTTGGTTGTAGTTATCTTTCATCCTTATCCATTATTGGGGTAAAAATTTATGTAGTCCATTAGAGACATCCCTTGTAATTGATGGTAGTACCCCATCCTTGTTCATTGGATTGGGAGTGCCAGATCTATTTGTAGAGAAGGGGGATTTGACACCCCTGAGGCTCTCAAGTCATTGAAGAACCTAAGGGAATGAATTTCCCTAAACTACCTCAAACTACCTAATAAGCTAAAGAAGAAAGGACATGATGAAAAGGAAGGAAAACAAACTTTGTTTCCCTTCAAATTATGATAGGTGTTTTTTAGAATTGGGTGAGTAGACTACACAAGTCTCAGAATGTGAACTAGAAAGCTCTTTATCTAAGGATAACAACATATGATTCAGACTTTGACACATCATGCTGGAGTCTCAAGGACACACTAGTGTCCTATATGGACAAAGGGTCGAGAAACAACCAAAAACTCATAAAGTCTACTAACGACCCAAATATTATAGTTTTGTAATTTGACAAAAAAAGTAAAGGAAACGTGAAGTACAACAAGAATAATACTATAAAAGTTACTCTAATAGTAGAATACCAAAGAAAGAAGAAGAATGCCAACTAACTCAAAGTCTAGCTTTCAAAATAGATCCAAGTAAACAAACACCACCTACACACATAGTAACAAGAAAAATGTTAGGGTTGTGTTTGCAACTTGCCTTAGTGAAGTCCTTGTTTCAATTTTCCAACCTCCATGGAAAACTGATTGAGAACGATATTGTAGAAAAGCGATAAAGAATAAGATAGAAAAGACACAATAAAGTAGAGAGCAATAAAAACCTGGATGCTACTCTATAAGAATCATAATGCAAGCAAATACAAGAAACAATATCACCTCCCTTTCTCTGAGCACTCAAGGTTGAGAGAGGAAGAAGAAGATAGATGACGCCACACCAAGGAGATAGAGCTTCGTGAACCTGCAATGGAAATGGTGTTGGAGCAAGATGTTGTGGAAGCTAAGCAAGAAGCTAGAAGCAACAAGAAAGAGTGAGAATGAAGCAAGAATATTGCAAGAATGATCAAGAAGTGTTGCAAGAATGAAAGAAGTTGCAAGAGAGTGAAATAATGAAGTTTGAATGGGTAAATGGAGGAAAATAGTCATTTGTCATTGGTCAAGATTTGGCAAGGAATGTTACATTCACAACTGGTAAGGAATCATAATGCTTATATAGATTCCAAACACAAGAATCCTTGTCAAGATGGTAGTGTGGTGTGTGGATATTTGTGTGGCACGCACATCCCTGACAAAAATTCCCTCACTGACACAAAATGATAGGAACACATAATCATTTTGCAAGAATGCAAGAAGTTGCAAGAGAGTGAAATAATGAATTGTGAATGGGTAAATGGACGAAAATAATCATTTCTCATCGGTCAAGATTTGGTAGGGAATGTTAAATTCACAACCGGTAAGGAATTGTAATGCTTATGTATATTCCAAACATAAGAATCTTTGTAAAGATGGTAGCATGCTGTGTGGATGTTTGTGTGGCACACGTGTAGGCAACAAAAATTCCCTCACGAGTAGGATAAAAGTGGTGGGTGTATACACCTAAAAATGGTCATCACCTTTAATTAATTAAATACTAGCTATTAGATTAATATTCCAACTACGTATAAATAAATTCTCAATTTATTTATATTGTTCGCCCTTCTCTAATTCTCCAAATCTACAAACATATTCTTCTAAATTAATTAAATAAACAAGGTTCACTAAACTTTTTTTATTTAATTTATCTTCACTAGATCCAATTAGGAATTAGAGCACATTTCTACAACTTTTTGTGCCACCTCATCAAGGCGACATGAAAATAAATAACTCTAATTTTTAATTAGAATTATCTTCAACTCATTTTAAAAATCACATGGCTTATTCCTCCCACACTTCCACCAATTTTGGAGCACATGATTTATTCTTCTCACACTTCCACCAATTTTGGAGCACATGACTTATTCCTCCCACACTTCCACCAATTTTGGAAGCACATGGTCTTCTCTTCCCACACTTAAATCTTCCATCCAAATGGAATGTTACCCATTGGTCAAGAGATTCTTCCATCCAAATGGCATGATGTCTTTTGTCAAGGTGACAACATCTTGATTCTCTTCATCTTCACCATCCATTTTTCTTATTCGAATCTGGACCGTTAATTATTTCCACCTCACTATATGCTTGGAAAAGGCTATAAATACAACCCTTGGGCCTTGTATTTTGCATCCAAATTTGAAGTAAAGGTATCATGCAGGTTTATCATTGGATCTTGGAGCATTCTTGGAGTCTTATAGCTAGTTTTTATATCATGTTTTTCTTGGCATCTACATCTTAGCTTTAAATCTTGCATCATAGTTGCATTTTATCATCCATCTTGCATCATAGTTGCATTTTAGATTAGTTCATTTTAATTTTTCATTTGAGCATATGTAGAATCATGCATAGAATCATATAGATCACTACCATAGTATCCAACCCCACTTGTTCATTTATCATCAACATCATCCTTCACTCATCATAGCCTTCATCATCATTGTTTGCATATAGTTTCATGTAGGCATTAGATTGGCTTGCATGTTGAATATTATCTTGTTTCCTAAGTAATCACTTTAACAACCATTGTGCTTATAGAAATCTAAGGGCCAAACGATTTAATAAATCCTTAGGAATAGAGGACAATGAGACGTTCTTGAAAGATTCGTTAAGATGCAATTTAGAATAGTTTACTTTGCTTTGAATCTTTAATGTAAATCAGTTCACTAAGGTTTATGTTGATGCTAAATTTACACATTTCACACACACACAAAATGGTGCCCATTGTGGGGCCTTGCCTTGTTTGTTACCAACGTGCTTGAAAATTTATGTTCACAAGTTCGAACGTGAGCCTTTTGGAGCCTCTTGCACCCATTTTGGAGCCTCTTGGAGCCTCTTGCACCTGTTTTGGAACCTTTTGCACATTTTGTGGTGCCTTTGGTCTTTCTTTTGGTTCCCTTTTCTCATTCTATGGTACCTTTTGCACAATTTTGGGCTGCTCTATCTCTGTTTTGGTGCCTTTTGTCTCTATTTTGGCACCTTTGGTCTCTGTTTTAGCACCTTTTGCTCATTTTGTGGCAACTTTTGCACAATTCTGGGCTGCTCTATCTTTGTTTTGGCACCTTTTGTCTATTTTTTGGTTCCTTTTGTCTCTATTTTGACACCTTTTGTCTTTGTTTTGGCACCTTTTGTAGTTTCTAAAGGCTAATACTTTGTGTTGTTGTTTTGCAAGTTTCCAAAAAATGCTTGTCAAAGACTCTCTTATCAAACTATTGACATATTGCAGGGGCTGGAAGTGATTTACTTGTTTTGTTTTGGTTAAGATAGGAACATATCTTAATTAAAAGGTTAACGAACATCATGTTTCCTTTTGGTTAAGTTAGGAACATACCTTAATTAAAGTGTTAATGAACCGTATGTCTTTTGTGCTTGATGGATGGTAGGCATATGCTCTCCCTTTAACTAGGTGACCAAAAAGCTAGACCCATTCACTTTTGTGTGCGAGTGTGAGTTGAGTATATCTCATGTGTTATCTCTTTATTCATGTGGAATAAAGATTGACCAAACTATGGGTATACTTGCTTGCTTTTGTTTATCTTAGAGGGCCTTCCTTGTGGGAAAAATTAATCACCCAAGGGAACGAACCAACTGGTAACACGCTAAAGCCAAGCACATTTCTAGCTAGTATATAATTGTGGATACTGGAACAAAGGCCAATATAACAAGGTTAGTTCCGACGAGAAGGGAAGAAATGGTCTCTTGCCACATGGATCAACCCCCACGAATGAAAATTCCTTACTAAAACCCCTATTGTAGTTTGGCCGAAACCTTTATCTATTCTTTGGTGCAGCAATGGTCATTGCGAAGGCATCTACATTCTCACAATTTTTAGTAGAGATGAAAAATATGCCATGGGATATTCATAGGTACTGATGCTTGGCTACCCTGAGAAGTGAGTGTCATGGAGGAGATCCAGTGGGGTCAAGCATCTATTCATCCACTAAGAATAAGTGTGGTTGGGGTAAAACCCCTGTAGAATCCAAAAGAATATAGTATTTCACAATCTTAGGAGTGTACATTGCTTGATGTGTCTTTATCAAAGTGTTTTCAAAACAAAGAAAACATCACATGTTGAAAGTGAAAACCCTAATTCAGATTTTCATTTAGTGAAACAACCAAGTCTCCCATTGAAAAATTAGGAAAACCAAGCAAATTTTCAAGGAAACTTTCAAAAAACCAAGTTTGAACCTATTCTAGCACCTTTTGCACATTCTGTGGCACCTTTTGTCTCTGTTTTGGCACCTTTTGTAGAACACAAAATAGTGACCTAGGTCCATCTCTTGCCTAACAGTCAGTCTCATCTTGGGAATACTCAACAGTGTTCAACCAATCCTTAGGTAAAAAAGAGTCTAAACATGTGTGTTACCAAATGATTTCGAGAAAGATTAAAATTCAGAAACCAAATTCCAAACCTCTTAGTCCAAAAGAACACCAAAAACATCTATCAACACTTTACGAATTTAGAGAGAGGTTGACCTTCAATTTCTACAAAAGATCTTGCAAGAACAATCCCAAATTATACTTCTTTTATTATTGTCAAAATCCACAACTTTTTCAAACATTTGAGTACCTCATTTAGGAAGATAATTTACCTCCAATTTCACAGTTTGAACCAAAATTTTGAAACTTTCTCAAAGTCCAAGATCATTCCTTAGATACCTTAGAATTCAAACTTGTTAAAATTGACCTCTACAAGTGGAATTTTCCAACCTAAACTAAGATCTTACATCTCAAAGTACCATGATCATCAAATTTATCACACCTTTGATTATTAGGCCTAGTTTCATCATCAGGATTTATCATCCTCTCATCATAAAATGAAGCTATATAGTCAAATCCAACCTAGTCTCATTAGAATTTATCATTCTAATTGACTTAGTTGTAATTCTTGGTATTTTTCCAATAACCTAGATCAAAGTTTAGTCAAAACTATAACACTTGTATGCCCATTAAAACAACATTACAAAAATAAAATCTCAAGGAAAAAAGACTTGAAAATCAAAACATTGAAACTATAAACATCGAAACTCCAACCATTGAAATTCCAATAAAATCCGATCATTGAGACTCAAAACACTGAAACTCAAAATAGTGAAACACAAGACACCATGGTAGAGGCCAAAGAGAATCCTTTTCATGGACTCAAAAACACTGATGAGAAAGAAATAACTGAAGAAGATATCCAACATATTGAACAAGACCCCAATTTCCACAAGTGTTTAGAAAATATTTTTGAAAGAAATGGGGGAAAATACCTCCTTATGCTAGCCAAACAAGGTGCCAAAATTACCAAAAGACTTCGATGTGAATCAATTGAAATCACCTCCCAAAAATCCTGAAAATGATCCTAAACAAGTGGTTGCTCTCACTCACCAAATGAAGAACCTTCAACAACAAATCCTTGATAAGCAAAGAGGGACTTCAAAACAATACTTGATCCAAGACATTTTTCCCTATCCATTCGATCAAAGTATTCACATGATACCCTTTCCCAAACATTGCGACTACGAGTCTTGAATTTACATGAGGAAACATATTTGATGAGATTATTTCCAAGAAGCTTAGGTGGACATTGTCTTGAATGGTTCTCCAAACTCACCCCACCAATTAACACCTTTGAGGAATTAGTCAACAAGTTCATCGCTCAATATTCATACAACATCCAACATGACATCACCATGAAAGATCTTTGTAACCTAAAACAAAATGAGGGTGAATTGATCGTTGTGTTCTTGAAAAAATGGAGAAGGTTATTTGCACGATATTCTCATCCCATACCCAAAAAGGAAAAGATAGAAATATTTATTGACAACCTCAATGACGAGATGAGTTATAGATTGGAATTGAATTTTCCCCCAACCTTTGAAAAATTGATTGAAAATGGGATTAAAAATTGAAGAGGTTTTAGTCAAGAGAGGAGTCATCAAAATATACAACAAAAACAACTCATCAAACTCCTCCAACAATTACAATAGTAGTGACAAACCCAAGTTTTGGCAATGCAACAAGAATGTTGGTAACAACGATTGTTCAGCTCAAACAAAAAATGCAAAACCCATATTCAATTTGACAGTCGCTGCCACCAAAAACAATCAAAATAGTAAGCCCAAACAATAATGAATCTAAACTAGCTTCAACCTCATACAAAATACCATCATCAAATCGAAGAAGGTTCACACCTTTGGGACAATCCTTAGAATCAGCACTGAAAGAGCTTCTTGAAGCCAAGCTTATAACATTACCAGAGGCACGAGATTATAACCCACAAGTTAAACCACCATGGTGGAATGATGCACATTTATGTGACTTTCATAGGAACAAAGGACATTAAACCAATGACTACATACAACTGAAACATTTAGTGCAATATTTGATTGATAACAAGAAAATATTTGTAGAGGGACCTCAAATAAACAATTATCATGGAGCATTTAAGAACCCTCTACCAAATTATGAAAAGGGGAAATCCTCATCAGTGAACACCAAAGGAAAGAATGTAGACTATGTCTATGATACTACTATTCTTAACATTTTTGTTTTTAGTAATCCAATCAATGATAAACAAATCATTATACTAGCTAATTCGAAATTTTTTCCAATCCTGAGCTATGGTGGGACATGTAATTGCACCTCATTTCCTAGCATTTAATGAAAATGATGATGCATCACTCACCCATCCACATAATTCTCCACTTCATATTGAGGTTTTGATCCATAAATGTCTGGTCAAATGTGTTCTAATAGATGGAGGAGCTAGTTTAAATATTTTCTCTTTAAAGTTTATATATGCCTTGGGATATTTAGAAGATGTAATAGACTCTAGTAAAAAGATTATCATGAAGGAATATGGTGCAAAAGAGCACTTATCTAAAGGATTGGTTACTCTACCAATCAGAATCAGCCCTATGGTGAAAGATGTGGTTTTCCAAGTCCTTGAGCTCCCCTTGACCTATAATATCCTCCTTGGAAGATCGTGGATACATGAAATGCAAGCAGTTTCCTCTACATACCATTAATGCTTGAAATTTTCTCACGATGGAGTTGAAATCACAATACAAGGAGATCCTAATTCTTTCATCTTTGGCCATAATCAAAGTCCTAAAGTTAAAATCACCATCCCTAGCAATTGTGAAGCATCCTCTCCTAAAATAAATGTTGATCATGAAACTGTAAAAACATCCACTCTAGTCACTACACTATCAAACCCCAAAGTATAAATTCATGATCTAGGATGTGGAGAATATCGTCTGGATAAGTTGCTAATAAATGAAATTGCTACTATTTTTGAGAAAGGTCTGACTTCCAACAATGATGTTAAGACTGCTACAAAACAAATGCAGAAAGATGACCATGCTAGGATTGAGACCTTTTAGGATCCTGATGATACACCTACCCTTTCCATATCCAATTGCACACAAGCTTTTGATACCTATGATAACCCCCTATTTTTCTAGGATATCTATGATATCCAACCATCCTTCCATCACACTTTCCCTGGGCTAGGGTATGAATCTCCTAATGTTCCCTCTATCAATTCATCTTTCCAAGTCACTAAGGACATGCAAGCCTCCATTGATGTTAACAATACCAGAAAGGATAGTATTAAAGACTCCATTGATGGCATCACCACTCCCACTTCATTCATCTCACCCACATCCATCCACCTTGTAGACATGGATCAACAAGTATCATCTAAAGAAAATATAAAGGAGGAAAATTAGAAATCAAAGGTAAAAATGCCTTTTTTCAAAAGAAGATTCAAAATCAAAAGAAATCTTGACACAAAATAAAAATCAAGAGATGTGCCTTAGCCAAAATAAAAAGCTATTGGACAAATAAAAAAAAAAAAGGATCAAGCAAAGTCCCTTAGTCAATACAAAAATCTATTGGACCAATCAAAAAGAAAGAAAGATCTAGACAAGTCCCCTAGCCAAAATAAAATGCTACTAGACAAATCAAAAATCAAAGTAAAAAATAAAAGTGAGAAAAAGTTGATCTCCAAACATGCCTCTCCCTCAAAACTCATTAGGTGAATCTATCAAAGAAGAAAATCAAAGAAATAACTTGTTGATTCATGGTCTACATCCATGTCACTCATACCACATATTCCCTTCCACCCATCCATGTTCACATACCTATCATATCATTACACTTCCAGTGGTGATGTCTTTCAATGTGTCTTTGATGGCGACCCCTTCACGTACTATAACTCATCAGTTGCCCAAGCTCCTTTTAGTCTAAAGCCTAATGGCCCATATAGTGTGCATATTAGGGATCCTATCATAACCTCTTTCATCCATCACCTCTATCATCTATCATATTTTCCACTCATGTCATTCATTATGATTGGGTCCTTTCATCCAACATGGTCATTCACACAAGATTGAGGCATCATCACAGTAGTCTTCATATCAGGATCATATCAGTTGTCTACACTAGAAGGGGATTTGTTTGATGAACCCCTCAACAACCTACATCTCAAGAAGTTCTACACTTGAATCATCCAAGTGCATTGGGGAAAAGGTCCGAAAAACTACCAAAAACATCAGAAAATGTTTTGAAAAAATGGTTTCCTTGATGAAAACCTGGCAAACATGCATCTTGGTAACAACAAAAAAATCATAAACAGAGAAAAATACAAAAAAAAGTGAAAAATCAAAAAGATCAAAAAGATCATAAAATTTGAAAAAGTGCAATAAAAACAAGTAACTTGAAAACCTGGCAACAGGTGCTATTTGTGATATGATAGCTTTTCCATCTATTTGAGCATGTTGACCATTCACTTTTTCCATTCGCTTTTTCCATCCATCTGCCTATCCTTTGAAAGCTCCATGTACATATCTTGGCATCATGGTCATGTCTCACCCTAGATTGGGGGAAAAATCCTAAACTCATTGGGGCCAAATAAAGTTTGGGCTAAAACCAATGGACAAATAGCAGGAAGAAAAAAATAGAAAAAACAATGATAAAATTCAACCCAACATTGAACATCAATCACCATAAAAAACTCATCAAACATCCATATCATATCAAAATCCAAAAATAGTTCAAAATTCAGTAAAAAATAGAGTCGTCTTATCGAACTACGTGGTCTCTACATGAACAACATAGGCAAGGCTAATCTTTGATCAGCCCCCGAGATCCCTAGGATAGGTCTTTAGGTTAGTTCTTGGTCAAAATCTCAGAAAACACCTAAAAATTAGAAAATTGAAAAATCCCAAAAACATTAGAAAATCAAAAGGATGATACTGTTTTGAATCATGGGTTTATCACGTTAAACACAAATGTTCAATTATTTTACTTTTATTTTTTGTTATCATATCTCTGGAGCCCCTTGATGATGTACCAAACTAGAGGAGTTAGGAAGGAGTATGATTTTTCTTTGTCTGTTTTCTGTGAGTTGATCATTATTATTGTGCAAATTGTCATGAGATGTGTGCTACAAAGTATCACTGGTGACATTCCAAATTTGCATAGGAAAAGAATTAGCTCTTGCTTGTTTACACAAGCAATGCTCAAGTCATCTGAGTTTAATTATACTTAGATGCTTGTGCTAACTTTCACTATCAAACATCATGGAAGTAGTACTCAAACCATCATGGTCTAAATATACCATTTATTCTTGTACTCACTTTCAACATTTTAAAGGCCCAATGATGATAAAAAGCACGACAAATCAGTTGTTATGAATGACAACTTTTGCATACAAGATTTGCATGTTTAGAGTAGATTGTATCCATGTTAGTTTGTATCTGTATTTATGGAATTTCCAAAGCTACAACAATGACGTTATCTCTTGCATTAAAGGATTGAGTACACTTGACATTGCAAAAAACACATCATTTTCATATAATTCAAAAAAATTCCCATTTAGTTGCATATCACTTGCATTGGAAAACATTACAACATCATTCATCCATTCATGCATCACATCATAATATTTTCATCGAAAAACAAAAAACAACATCCATCACATCTCATTTACATAATCAAAAATCATTTCATATAGTGGCATTAGGGAAGTGGTTCACTACGCTTAAATGAGTGAGTCTCTTCGGATTTCCAAAAGAATTGGGAAATATGTAAGGTTTTGTGAAGCTTAATGTAACAAAGAATCAACTGAAGACAACCTTCCCACAACTCTTGGAAGGTGGATAGATTCACTCATTTAAGATTAAGACCCTAGAAAACAATCATCTGCATAATCATTTACATCACATAATCATCATTCATCCTTACAAAACATCACACATCATTTACGTAATCATTACATCTCATTATCATTACATCCATACATAATCACTATGAACATCAAATATCATCACATATCATTGTCATAATAAAATCCATCCCATGCATCATATAGGCATCATTCATAAATTATCATAAAATCATAACACATCAGTTGCATCATCATTTGCATCCATAGCATATCATCATCATAACATAGAAATTAAATACATCCATCATAATCATCATGATCATCATCACATAAATAATATAGAAACATAGATCATAATCAGCACCGCATATCATATAACCTCAAAATCATGATGTCAAAGTGTATAAGGCTATCCAAAGGTATAAAGAGATACATCAATATAAAAAATGGCACTGTATCGTAATGTCTGAACACAAGAAGCACATCATCAATGGCTTAATTGAATCAATGTATACCTCAAGTCTCAAAACATTAATCAATCCTCTAATGGGGCATATCAATCAATCAGAGAAGTCAAACCACATTGCCCAATCAAATTTGAATCTTCCTGCATAAGATGCAAAAGTCCTCATTTGATCATAACATATTGCAAATCAACAATCTTATCAATCAATCAACCCATCAATTAGTCTATCAATCTAATCAGCTCTGGTAAGACTTTAATCAAATTTCATGAGCATCAATCTATCAATGCAACCTCGCCTATCATGAGGTTTATCAATCAAATCAACCTCGCCTATAATGAGGTTCATCAATCAATCAATGCAACCTCGCCTATCATGAGGTTCATCAATCAAATCAACCTCACCTATCATGGGGTTCATCAATCAATCAATCCAACCTAATCTATCATGAGGTTCATCAATCATTGATCCTCGCCTATCATGAGGTTAATCATCAATCTATCATTG
>VDFB02023995.1:0-13204 GCA_007258455.2 Sequoia sempervirens
ATAGGATCCCTCAATCAGAAAAAGAGCCTCACCATTGGATCGGAGGGTGAGAGACGACTTTTGACATATAACTTGACATATTTTGGTTGCATATTTTTACCATGCATCTATACATTCTATTTTTTTCTTTAGAATAATTTTTTTATCTTAATCAATTTCTTTCTTTTTTTTGAATTTTGCTTCAAATCTGTTTTACAAAAATGCAAAAAAGAAAAAATAAGTATTTCGATCTTAGCAATGCAATCTTATTTTATTTGTGACTGGTTTTACCTTATTACATTATTTTATTCTCATAAAAAATAATTTAAAAATATGTTTAAAATTCTCTACAAAATAACTTTTATATAGTTTCATTACTGTTTTAATCAAAAACTTTCCTAAAATTTTACTAGGCATGTTAAAATTTCTTACAATGTTTTTGTTTTATTTTATTTCCTATAGTAGTTTTGTTTTATTTTAAGAAAAATTAATAGTATTTACTTTTTTATGGAGCTGAGATGTTTTATTTAAAAAAATATATATTTTCCTTAAAAAATTTAATATGCGACATCTTTGATTAGTTTAAAAGTTTTAATCTACCCCATCTTTGTTTAGTTTAAAAATTTTCAAAAAAAATATTTTCATTAAAACTTTTAATTTGCGACAACTTTGTTTGAGTTTAAATGTTTTCATTAAAATCTTTACTACAACAATGGTTTTATTTTATATTAAAAAAATTATTAGTATTTTCGTTTTTATGGAGTTGAGTTGTTTTATTGAAAAAAAAAAAAAAAAATCATTAGAACTTGTAATCTAAAGCATCCTTGTTTAGTTTAAAAGTTTTCAAAAATTATTTTTGTTAAAACCTAAGGCAGCTTTGTTTTAGTTTAAATATTTTAATTAAAATCTCTTATTGCATAGGTTTTTGTTGGTTTTTAAATTTATTAAGATTTTGATAGAAAAATCCTAAAATTAGCTTTTAAAAAGTATTTTAAACTTTTGTCCTTAAATTTTAATAAAAATGTTGAGAAAGAAAAAGTCCTGAACTTCCCGGTAAGCCTCACTTTTGCTCCACAAGCCTCCAAGAATAATTTTTTTCAAATTTTAATTTTTCTTTTATTATTTATTTTATAATAATTTTGAATTTATTTAAAATATAACTTTTTTTATTATCTTTTTGAAGATGATAGCCCCTAGTTATATGGGAGATCAAGGGCTCATTAAATAGGCTTCAAACACCTTCCAACAAACTTCTCGTCACATGGACCAAAACTTGGGCATTTGGGGGCTTAACTTAGAGCCCCCTTTTCCTTTGCAAGTCTAAAAGGAATTGTTGCACAAATATGGGCATAACTTTTGCATAACATGTTGGATTTTCAAAATTCAAAAGGCGTGGGAAAGCTGGTTTAGAGATCTTCGCTTGGTGCAGATGAATTTTCTAGATTATGCTCCAAATATTAGGTGCGCTCATTCAAAGTCACTGTGTCTTTTCAACTTCAAATGCTCATATCTTTTTCATTTGAAATCATTTTTTTTCAAAAAATTTATAAAGAATGCATTTTTGCAATCATTTTTTTGCTTTATACATCTTTATTTGTTTTTTTCCATACAATTAAAATCAGACTAAAAATTAAATTTTTGCATTTGGATTTGGGTTTAAAATTAGCAAGTATCTTTTAATCCCCAAGACTAACTTGTGTATGCTCTCCTCTTGCACCTTAGTGTGATCTTGAGGTTAAAAAATAAGTGATCTTGCTTTTTCTTTTTAGGAGGAATACTTAGAGAAGTGATCACTCTAGGGGATGACCTCTCATGTTCCAATGGAGTATAAAAGGTGGAGGTGAATCTAAAGGAATCCTTCTTGGAAGTAGAATATTATCAATCTTGGATAAGTCCAAAAGATCTTTGTACATTTGTGAAGTGAAGGTGGAGAGTGGGTTACCCTTAAAAAGAATGGGATCTCATCAATACTCCTAAGGATTAGTTCTCTCTATTGGATAGGTTTCCTTTCGTTGTTTTTTTTCATTCTCGGCCTACGATCCTATTTGTAGGAGGCATGTGTATCATTTTGGTTTTAGTTTCTATGAAAAATTATCCTGTGGTTTAATATTTTCTTACTAATTGGTTTGTAGGCTTTTGTTTCTACTTGAACTATTGAGCTTGTAAACATTTTCTTATACTTTGGTATTTTGTTTGGTATAATGAAAGCACTAAAATTTGAATGTAAAACTATTTACAGCTCTTACCTTACCACTATATATATATACAATTTAAAATTCTAAAGAAGCTTGGGATGAAATACAATTAAAAATTTTCATTTGAAGAAGAATTAAATTTTATAATATTGATTGAGTCCAATTTAATTAAATACATTTGATTCAGCACAAACTATACTCTAGATTAATTAACTCATAATTATAAATGGTGAACCAAATAAAAGTAATTTCGTCTTTAGAAAGAGAGATAGAAGACAATATTAATATGGTATTGAAAGTTGTATATTTGAAGAATAGTTATAATGGATCTCTATTTGTAAATCACTTTTTAATCAAAATAGTTTTGCAATTATGATGTAATTTAATCAATATATGTAGGTGATTTTTTGGGCATCCATGCTATCTAATATTTCAAATGTATAACACTAATAAGTACAATTAAATAATCTATATTCAAATTATGATAGCATAAGTATTTAAACAAATCATTATTGTAAATAATAAATGTTTAAGAAATTATTAATTGTATTTTATAAAATTTGTATCCAAAATATTGGACATATGTTGTCATATAATTTACATTATAATCTAATAAGTAAGTTTCTATTAAATTTTATCAATTAAAAAGACAATAATTTACTATTCACAAAAATTGGTAGGTAGAAAAAGGCACACTTTCTAGTCCAAAACAAAAGATGTGATTTGTTTTTTGGAATTACTGAAATCTTTATCTTGTGTTCAATTGTTATATCAATCATCATGATTGACTCCCTTTAGTTAAATAAGCCTAAAATTTTTGTGTCTTTGAAACTAATATATCTTACATTTATATTTATAATCATATCAATATTTTAAACTTGAATTGAAAGTAAACAAGAGATCCATCAATAAATTATATGGATTATTTTAATTCTTATTTAAGATTTTGTGATACTTATTTTTATTTATAAATTATAATATTCTTTCGTGTAATTATTTATGTAAGTTTGTTATATAAACTATAATAATATGGAGTTATGGCTGAGTTATTATAGTTGGTAATGAAAATTAGGGCATACAATAGTGAATTGTTGGTGGTGAATTTTCTGTTCATGAATTACTGGCAAATTTTCCTAGAGCGGAAAATTAGTTATAAAGATGAAATTATGCAACCATTGTCAAAAAAGTAGATTATATAATTCTACATATTTCCTTCCCTTGATTTTTACATTTCTCTCTAAAAACTTTTTTGTCATAACTAAACATTTTTTTAAAATAAATTGATATTTATGAAAAAACTAAGCATTAATTTAAAAAAATTCCAAAAGTCTTCACAAATAAAATTTAAACAAAATCACGCCGCATGAGAGAGAGCAATCTAACTAATCATTAAGAAGAGTGAAAAGTAAGGCCGATACACTTGAGACAACTGCACAAAATATAATGCTCTCCAAGTAAATCTGGGTCACAAATAGGGTCACTTCTGATACACGGAAAATACCATTTATTACATTAAAATCGCCCAAGAAGATTTGCGTGGAGCACAAGTTAGTAGGGTTACAGATGCTCAGTGAATCCCAAGAGTAGCAAGCAAGATATTTCCGAAATATAAGCAATCACTGCTCTATATAAAATACTCTCTTCAATATTTGATTTGATGCAGAAGTAGTAAAATGAGTAGTTTTAGAGTGTTGAATTCTCTTTGGCAGGAAGTAAAATGAGTAGTTTTAGAGTGTTGAATTCTCTTCAGCAGGAAGGGCAGAGAACTGTAGGAAGTTCCATGCCCACTGGAGATGGTGTTTCCGGCACCTGTTTTAGAATCTTAATTTTGCCAACTCTTTCATCAGTCGTTTGTTTTCCTTTATTATAGCTTTGCATTACATCATTTTTAATGCTGCAAAATAGAGCCATTGTGCTGTGAAAATGGGCCACAATGCTGCTGGGAAGAACCACTATGCAGAGCCACTTCTCAGTTACCACGAGAACCACTATACTGTCCACAAACTGGGAGTGCTAATTACTGCTGCCAGCAACAAAAAAAAGCCGAAGCATGCCAAAAGAAAACCAAGGTTGCCAAAAAAAGGACGGGCCAAACAGATCAGTTTGTTGCATCCACCCTACGGTCTTGATCTTTCATCCTCAAAAGGATTAAAAGGACATCTGATGCTTCAATTTCATCCCTGCTAAAGTCCTTTATGCTGAGCAACGGGGGAATATCTTCACCCTCACTTAAGAGTATTAACGAAAAGAATAAAATAAATATTTAAAATAAGAAAAAACTAAATATTAACCTAAAAAACCCTAAATTTTTTTGAAAAATAAAATATAAACAAAATTATGCCAACATAGAACCTCCCTCTTATATGAGAGAGTGCAAGCTAACTAATCTCTAAGATGAGTGCAAAGACAGACCAATACACTTGAACAAACTGCATAAAATTGAATGCTCTCGGGGTCATTTCTGATCATGGTAAATAACATTTATTACATTTAAAAATGTCCAAGAAGATTTAAGTGACGATTAAGTAATCTTACATTTATCCTAGGACTGCAGATTCTCAGTGAATCCCAAGAGTATCAAGTAAGATATTTCCCTAATATAAGCAATCACTGTACTATATGCAATATTCTCTTCACCATTGATTTGAATCTGTAGTAGTAAACTAAGTAATTTTACTAGTGTCCATGCAGATGGTGTTTCTGGTAACTATTTCAGAGCTTTCATTTCTGCCAACTCTTTCTTCAGTCTCTTGTTTTCCTTTCTTAATTCCATTTATTTTAATAAAATTCGAAGGGCCAAGTAGAAGAAAAATGAAATGGATGGTAATGTCTTGTTTTCCTTTCTTAATTCCTTCATGTTTCTCTGCAACACATTACCATCCATTTCGTTTTTCTTCCACTTGGCCCTGCAAATTTTATTAAAATAAATGCAATTAAGGAAAACAAGGGACAGAAAAAAATAGTTGGCTGAAATGAAGGCTCTGAAACAGGTACTGGAAACACCATCTACATCGGACACTAGCAAAACTACTCAATTTACTACTACTATCAAATCAATATTGAATAGAATATTGTATATAGTACAATGATTGCTTATATTAGGGAAATATCTTGCTTGATACACTTTGGATTCACAATGAATCTGCACCCTTAGGATAAATCTAAGATAATTTGTGCTTCACTTAAATCTTCTTGGACATTTTTAATTGTAATAAATGTTAGTTACCGTCCATCAGAAATTACCTCATTTGTGAACCAGATTTAGTATGATTTTATTCTGAGTTCTTTTGAGACTAATTGTCTCTAACAATAAAGGTCGTAGAAAAATTTCTGGTAGGCCATGTGAAATGGAGAGCATTCAATTTTGTGTAGTTTGTTCAAGTTTATTGGTCTGCCTTTGCGCTCATCTTAGAGATTAGCTAGCTTGCGCTCTCTCATATAAGAGTGAGTTTCTATGTCGCGTAATTTTGTTTATATTTTAGTTTTTAAAACTTTTAGGGATTTTTAAGTTAATACTTAGTTTTTTTTTCCTTATTTTTAATTTTTTTTTTAATTTTTTTCCTTAATACTTAAGGAGAGTGAGGGTGAAGATGTTCCACTGTTTCTCAGCATAAGAAACTTTAGCAGGGATGAAATTGAAGCAGCAGATGTCCTTTTTGATCCTTTTGAGGATGAAAGATCAAGATCGTAGGGTGGATATAGCAAACTTTATCTGTTTTGCCCGTCTTTTCTTGGCAACATTGGTTTTCTTTTGATATGCTTAGGCTCTTTTTTGTTGGTGGCAGCAGTATATTAGCACTCCCCGTTGGCGGACAGTATAGTGATTCTCGTGGTAACTCAGAACACAGTGGCCCATTTTCACAGCACAGTGGCTCTATTTTGCAGCATTAAACATAATGTAATGTAAAGCTATAATGAAAACAGCTATGTGGTGTACATCTAATGTAAAGCTATAATGAAAATAGCTCTTTGCTACATATGTAATGGGAGGGGCATAAAGAAGTTGTAAATTGTGGGTGGGGTTGTTAGTTCCTGCTCGGAACTATAGCGAAGCCTCCAAACCTTAAACAGCGATTAATCTATCCTGCAACAGCCAATCAGCATGCAGATTTATTTCAGCATGTCCTTTTGGTTTGCTATTTCTGGACTTAACCTGCATATTTTTTATGCAAAGTATTCTCTGCAAGATTTTTGGCGCTCTGTGATTGGGTTGTGAAATAGTTCTGCACATTGTCAAGGCTCTGCATTTGTAACGACCGATTTGGACAGTGGGAGCAGATTTGCAGATTTTGGGAAAAAGCAAAACAGATGGCACCCAGAATAGTTGATATATCTATGCATTCCCAATGGAACACTTCATGCGGAGGATCTTGGTTTCATCTTCCATCGTCTCCTTTGCAGTCTCACTGCCTCTCTATACCTATTTATACCACTATGTTTCTTTGCTTCTGCAATTCAATGGACGGAAGCTGTGTGTGGGAATTTTGTAAAACAGAATACAGTATTAACCTCATTTCCAGTTATGAGTATTGAAATTAACCACAGGAGTGGTGGGCAGTGGGAAGGCAGGACATGGCTGTGCCTTCTAATCCTTCATCCCGCAACATTCCCAATGCGACTTTTGAATACAGAGCAAAGCAATTTTCACCCGGGAATATTCCCCTACTTCTCTTCTACTTACTCCCTGCTGTATTAGTATTCATAATTTAAGAAACCAGGTGAGCATTTCATTTTCTTTTTTATAGTGAAGATGGTTTTAAATATGTTTTTTTTAACCTTTCTGTGCAACCCACTAATGCTGTTTAAGTTTTATGAAGTGGGTTTGTGTGGTTTTGTTTATTCTTTGTCTGGCGTCTTAAATTTCTTTTCATAGATTTGGCACTGTTTTATTCCAGGATTTTTCACTCCTTTAAGGTGTTTGTTGCTGTTTTATTCTAGGGTTTTTTTGGCCCAACATTGCTCCTCGTGTGTAAGCTTGTTTGCAGGCATTGAGGTGACTTTACTCTGTTTCCACATCTTTGTGAGGCATTGGTTCAAACAGCTCATGTGCCTTCTCTATGCTTCCACATTTTGCATACATATCTACCAGGGTGCTTGCAACTATGACATCTGACAAAAATCCGCTTTCAATTATGCGTTGATGGATATCCATACGCTGCTCTAAAGATCCCATTTTGGCACAAGCTGGGAGGACACTGGCAAAGGTAGTACATTTTGGCTTTGCACCTGCCAATTGCATTTGTTTAAAAGCTTCCAACGCCTTTTCAGCAAACCCGTTTTGTGCATATCCTGCAATCATATTTAGAGAGCAAATAATATCTAAATTTTGAGAATTGCATATCCCCATCTGTCTTGATGCTTCATATCAACCATTTAATTGTGTTGCCCCGAAAAATGACTAGGCAATAGAATACTTTTACAATTAGAATTATTGACATTTTCCTTAGAACTGGTGAGATTCAGTTTTTGCACATAGATTGTCTTCTTTCATGCCCTATTTATGGTTTGGGAAAGTTGTTGTCCATTCAGATTCATCAGTTTTTTTGACTAACATGAGAGGACAGAGATATTCTTATACCAGGTGGCTGGTGTGGGCCCATTCCTTTCGCCGACCATTTCCGTTTACACAGTAGTTGCCATTAATTATTCAAAATTCAAGTAGGAACACTGTTCCTACCTGTAAGCATGGCAGATACCCATAAGCATTGTTAACTTTACTCTTGTATATCTTCATATGCATATTTGGTCTGAATAGTTGCTTATCTGGATACATGTTAAAAACATTTCAAATGAGTTCTATACAAACACACAAACATTGTTGGAACAGTATAATTTCTACTGGATATTGTCTGCCAGTCAAAGAAAGTGGATAAAACAAAATGTACGCTGATGTCTGGAATCTTCCGGAAGCATCTTGTGATCTCTAAAACCTTCATCTTCTAGAGGCTTCTAACACCTCTATAAAAGAGGATTGATGTAAACATTTTAGCTAAGGGGCAATAGATATTGTGTGCGGAAGCATCTTGTGATCTCTAAAACCTTCATCTTCTAGAGGCTTCTAACACCTCTATAAAAGAGGATTGATGTAAACATTTTAGCTAAGGGGCAATAGATATTGTGTGCAGCAGCACACTTGGAAAATATCTGGTCTCCTCTGCCCATATCGAGTTGTAAACTGTTCTGTGTTTTGCCTCTGCCCCTCCAACATAGTGGTATCAGAGCCAAGTTGGTCAGGCTCACTGGGTATAGAGTTTTGTGGGTTTTGTGTTGAGGTCCATAGGCTGTTGAGAAAGAGGCCAGCCCAAAGCAATGCGTTGCCTGATTGATGAAAGTTTGCAGAAGAAGAGTTTGGATTGTTATCAGCAGCAGCTGATAAAGAGAACAACTGATATTTAAGTGCGATTTGAAAAGCGCTGAAATCTTAGAAGATCCAGAAGAGATCGAAGAAAGAAGAGACGCAGCAGCAGCTGAAGACAAAATGTGGAGGAAAGAGTTGAAAAATCTGCTCAGCAAAGAATGGAATCGTAGTTTTATGAAATCACATTTGAAGTCAATGGTGCTTATTTGAATCAGGTAAGGCTGCAAGTCTTCTGTTGTCAAGAAAGCCAAGGTCGAAGGTGATGCAAACATACTATAGATGTTGTTGCTGCCTACCAAGGATTCGCCAGTCTGAAAGCCATTTTGATTAAGTAGACATCTCTGTCTGCAGAAGATGTCAGTATTTTTAAGTTATATTTTTGAAGTCTATGTAGATCATGAAGTAGTAGAAAGTTTAAGGAACGTAAGTGTCTAGGTTTAGAAAGAACAGATTGAGAGCATATTTAAAGATGTAATGACAAAAGGAGATAAAAATTAGAGGGACGCCTGAGTTTCTATGTAGATCATGAAGTAGTAGAAAAGTTTGAGGAGGACGTAAGTGTCTAGGTTGAGAAAGAACCAGATTGAGAGCATATTTAAAGATGTATTGACAAAGAAGATAAAAAAAGAAAATCAGAGGACGTCTGAGTTTCAAGTATTCATTTGCTTCCCTGTTGAATGCTAGTTTGTGGTAATCTGAAACCACCATTAATGTGAGTTCGTGGTAATCTGAAACCATCAGTATGTAAGTTTGTGGTAATCTGAAACCACTAGTAAGTTAGTTTGTGGTAATTTGAAACCACTCATATGCTAGTTTCATATGTTAGTTTGTGGTAATCTGAAACCACTCATGTTATTTTCTATATATGAGTTTGTGGTAAACTGAAACCACCTATATGTGAGATTTGAAACTGTAAGAGTCTGTCAATGTAATGGTGTTTGGTTAAAGAGTCGAAGCTCAGATGATGAAAGACAATGATGTAATATTTATATAATTAGCTAGTAGTAGAAATTAGGGGGGAGTGTTGGAACAGTATAATTTCTACTGGATATTGTCTGCCAGTCAAAGTAAGTGGATAAAACAAAATGTACACTAATGTCTGGAATCTTTCGGAAGCATCTTGTGATCTCTAAAACCTTCATCTTCTAGAGGCTTCTAACACCTCTATAAAAGAGGATTGATGTAAACATTTTAGCTAAGGGGCAATAGATATTGTGTGCAGCAGCACACTTGGAAAATATCTAGTCTCCTCTGCCCATATCGAGTTGTAAATTGTTCTGTGTTTTGCCTTTGCCCCTCCTACAACACTGATGGAACCACATACAACCCTTATTTGAGGGTGCCTACACAATTGAAATGTGTCATACAAAAGCCTTACGATATATAGTTAATTTGAGAATTTCTCTTGTTATGATTTAGCAAAGCAAAAATCTTTGCTAGGATTTTTATTTACCCAAAGTTTTAGAAGGACTTGAGTCCTTTTATTGTTTTATTTTGTTTGAACTTTCTGATTGATCAATCTAATCATTAATGTTGAGCAAATGCAATGATCTGACATCCTGCTTAGATGGAAACACAAAAACTAAAGAAACTGACAACACCAAGCTAGACATATTGGAAGCTCTGTGACGTTCACAGGGCTAGAGAGGCGGAGAAAAAAGCTGAACTTGTCATTTTGGAGAATGAAAAACTTTTTAAAATAGATTCTGGATATTTGAATATCTTTCTTTGTGAATTCTATAGCTAGCATGTGATACTCGTTTTGATTGTCTTTATCTGATATGGAAGAAATAAGGAAAAATTATTCAAAAGCAACATCAGAGAGAAACGAATAAATGTAACTTTTCTATTAATAATTGAAAACACTATTCAACTCTTCACTAATAATCAGCATGTTTTTCACATATTAAAGATTGCAGAGATTGCGATGGGTGTTTATGCCTCCAAAATAAGATTGCAGAGACAAAGACTATAATTAACACCACCAAACACGCAATAGAAAGTCCCATCATTGGACTTTCAATTTTGTGGCTGTAGCCGTAGCCATCCTCTTGTCAACAATCCCTCTCATAATATTGTTCCCCATCCTGCATTTTGCCATGCTCCCTAGACGAGCCCTGTGTGCGGAGCAAACAGGAGGTAACATCTGAGAAAACAACTGCATGGCCTGCTCACTGTGGCCATTCTGAACATAGCATGCAATCATTGCATTCCGTGAGCTCACATTCCTTTGAGTCATTTCAGTCGAACATTACGGGTCATACCCTGAACCCAATAAACCTGAGGCTAATTGGCACTTTGTGACAAAAATAGGAGGTCATGTTGGTCCCTTTGTCTTCAATTGTGCTATTATGTCCATTTAAATCAATTAATGCCTTGTTTCTATTTATGCATGGATTTACAGTGCTTAGGACGCGAACTAGTTGCTCCCTCACATATGACTGTACTAGAAAGAGGCGAGTTGTTACCATATATACCATCGCTAAAGGAAAGAGGAAAGTAACCTTGGGTGTTGAGCTCATGTGATTGTTTTAAGGTTGATATCTTCCTTCAATCACACATTAAAAGGTGGATGATAGCTGCCCATCTATGTTGCTTGTTTTGCATAACTTCGTGACTTTGAATTTTCTTCCCTTCATCAAGTTCAGTTCTCTCCTAAATGTAGCAGTGCCCTTATGACATTACTGCTTATTGGATCATAGTTGTCCATCTGATAAATTCCATATCGAGTTAAGTTGGTTGGTTTGCTGCCATGCCATCTGAGGATATGGAGGCAAAGTGCACTGTGACTGAATATTATTTATCTATAATTTTGATTCATTGGCTATGCTTTGTATTTAACAAATATATTGACAATAAAGTTTTGGATACAATGTTACCTACGTACCTTCAGCCTACTGGGCCATTTCTCTTCATCTCCGACTGTTCGAATATTTACATTGAATTCAATCAAATGACATTGACTGTTGGAGGTGGATGGAGTTTAAACATACACAAATATAAAACACAGCGATTTCCCAATGTGCTGCTGCACACACTTGTATTCCCTTGCCAAATGCTTTTACATTGATCCTCTTTTATAGAGGTCTTGGAAGTTTCCAGATAATGGAAGAGTTTGGAGATCATGTGAACTTTCAAGAAGGTTCGAGATTATCAGCGTAGGCTTTGTTTTATCCACCATACAATACATTGGCATATGTTAAGTGACTGTTATACAATATCCAGTAGAAATTAGAATGTTCCAACACTCCCCCCTAATTTCTACTACTTACAATTTCCAAATTTTGTCTTTCATGTCTATAGACTCATTCAATCATTCTTGTAGAATACATTCAAGCTTATCTTCAAGATCTACTGATCTCTTTACAACTCTTCACCAACTCATCCCACTGCTGCTGCAGTCATTTAAACTTTTATTATTAGAGCTTCAAATTGGAAGTTTTTGTGCATTCTGTAGCTTTCCATTTTTCTTGATGTCTTAGAAGACCATGACATTTCAAGCCTTCAAACCTTCCTTGATTTCTATCATCTTTGACATATGAACATCTATACAACATTTTCAACATGTTTGTAATCTTTTTCCAACTTGATCCATAATTCCATCCACAATCCATTTTCATACAACCTTCCATAGAATATTTCTTTGATGCATTATTCCAACATTTCTTTTCACAATGATTTTTCAAACCACACACACTGCAAGGGTGTAAGTCCCAACATTTATCTTTTGTATGCCCTTTCTTGCTACAATAAGAACATTGAATACATTGTGTTTCTCAAACAAATTTACTTGATCCCACATTATTTCCGTTGCCCATTACATACCCAATTCCTTCATGTTTTGGCCTCATAACTGGTTCTATTGGCTCTTCCATTCCTTGCTCATTTTTTCCCAATCCTTTACCTTTATAACCCATTATTTTCATTATTTTTAATCCAACATTGTTTTCATTACAACTTTTCTCATTCTCATTAGATTTAACAAGATTTGTAGATTCACATATATTATCTTCATGCTTATATTCTTTATCACAAATTACTTCAGCAAAGTTACACTTATCCAATGACTGAACACAACATAAATCTTCAGTATCACATGAAACATCACTAACTAATGTTTTTCTCTTCAAACTTTCATTTTCTTGTTTCAGTTTTGATATTTCCTTCTTCTGCAAACTGCTTTCATCTTCTACCCTTTTTAACATTTCTTCCAAATCTTCATTTTTCTTCTTCACATCGTCAAAGAGTTTTAATTTCTCTTCTAACTCTTCATTCCTTTTTTTAACTTTTTCTAATTCCTTTTCAAGATCATAATTTTCATCTAAAAGATTACACTTTTCCATTTGTTTCTCCTTTAAGAGTATTATCATTTCTAAACATTTTTTCTTATATTCCTTCAATTCTTCTTCCAATTCATTTATTTTTTCTTTCTTTACTCTATCGGCTTTTCCCATTGCAATGAACAAGGAAACTCACCTTTTTACTTGATTATGATGTGTCTTCAACCTTTGTTTCATTTTTTTTTTTTTCAATACCTGCAAACTTCCCTGCAACAGCTATATAAACAATTTATAGTTCATACAATGATAACCTTTCAAACAAAAATCTCATCAAACATAGCCCATTTCATTTGTCTCAGAAATTAATATTTGTCTTCAGCACTACCAGCAAT
>VDFB02023996.1:0-16190 GCA_007258455.2 Sequoia sempervirens
AAGATCAAATGTCTTTGATCAAATAGAGGAGGAGAATTCACTTCAAGTGAATTTGAATTTTTTTTGTGAAAAGCATGGCATAAAAAGACAGTTTTCAGCTACAAGAACACCATAACAAAATGGTGTAGTTGAATGGAAAAATAGGATAGTTCAAGGGATGGCTAGAAGCATGCTAAATGAGTCCAAGGTTCTTGATTCTTTCTGGAAGGAAGTAGTTCATACTGCTATTTATATTTAGAACCGTGGTCTAATTAGAGTAAATGGAAGCAAGACTCTGTATGAATTATGGAAAGGTAGGCCAACATTTGTGAAGTACTTTAAAGTGTTTGGCTGTCCATGCTAAAGAAGAAGAGATGAAGAAAATCTAGGAAAGTTTGATCCAAGAGCAGATGAAGGAATTTTTTTTGGATACTCTTCAAATAGTAAAGCCTACAAATGCTATAATAAAAGGTTGCACAAAGTTGTTGAAAGTGCAAACATGAAAGTTGATGAAGAAAGAAATCTTCTAGAGAAGATACATGAGGTTGATGATCAAAATGTAGAGTGCAATGAAGACAAAGAAAATGAAGAAGAAAAAGAAGTTGAGATAGTTGAGCAGAAGATGCCATCAAAAGCACCAACAAAGACACCATCTAAGTTTATACAAAGGAATCACCCAAAAGATTTGATAATAGAAGATGGTAGGACAAGAACAAAAGAAGGATGGTAAATTATTTAGAATACGAAGACATATCCTTGCTGTCCAAAATTGAACCTAAGAGCTTCAAAGAAGCAATTGAAGATAAGTATTGGATAGAGGCCATGGAAGATGAGCTTGATCAAATTGAGAAGAATAAAACTTAGGAACTTGTTCCAAGACGCAAGGATAAGAATGTAATCGATACTAAATGGGTGTTCAGAAATAAGTTAAATGAAGATGGCCAAGTTGTAAGGAACATGACAAGACTTGTATACAAGGGATATGCTCAAATTGAGGGTATTGATTTTGAAGAGACTTTTGCTCCAGTTGCCAGAATGGAAGCCATAAGAATGTTCTTGGCTCTTGCTAGTTTTAAAAATTTCAAAGTCTATCAAATGGATGTAAAATCAGCCTTTTGCATGGAAACTTGGAGGAAGAAGTTTACATTGAATAGTATGATGGATTTATTATTTCAAAAAAATCAAAACTATGTTTGCAAGGTAAGAAAGGCACTTTATGGGCTGAAACAAGCCCCTAGAGCTTGGTATGCAAGGTTGGGCAAATATCTAGAGCAGCAAGGCTTCAAAAGAGTTATTGCGAACAACAATCTCTATGTCATGAATGAAGGTGATTACATGTTGATTGTTGCTGTTTATGTTGATGATATTATTTTTGGAGGCAACAGTGAAAAGATGTGTCAAGAATTTGCCATTAACATGCAAAAGGAGTTCAAAATGTCTATGCTTGGTGAGTTGTCTTTCTTTCTTGGTTTGCAAATTTTACAATCAAACAAAAGCACATTTATTTCTCAAAGCAAGTACATTAAGGAGAGGTTGAAGAAATTCAGGATTGAGAACTGCAATCCTGTGAGTACCCCCATGGTTACAGGATGCAAGTTGAGCAAGAATGATGAATCTCCTGAAGCTAATCAAACTTTGTATATATCTATGATTGGAAGTTTATTGTATGTAACAACTACACAACCTGATATTATGCAAACGGTTGGGTATGTGGCTCGATTTTAGGCTGCACCAAAGGACACACATGTGAATGCAGTAAAAAGGATATTCAAATATCTAAAGGGCACTATGGATTTTGGATTGTGGTATCCAAAAGGTGGAAATTTCACCCTCACAACATACACAGATGTAGATTGGGCCGACGACATTGATGATGGAAAAAGAACGAGTGGAGATGCATTCTTTCTACGAGATTATCTTGTTTCATTGTTGAGTAAGAAACAAGCATCTATTTCTTTGTCTACAGCCAAAGCAAAATACATTGCAATAGTTTCTTGTTGCACACAGGTTTTATGGATGAAGTAGACTTTGAAGGACATCAAGGTAGAGTATGAACATTCCATCTCTATTTTATGTGACAATACGAGTGCGATTAACATTTCCAAGAACCCAGTCATGCACTCTAGGACAAAGCACATTCCGATTAAGTATCATTTTTTAAGAGAGGAAGTTGCTGATCAACAGGTAAAGTTGGAGTATGTTTCCACTAAAGAACAGATTACAAATATCTTCACCAAGCCACTTCCAAAGGAAACCATTGAGTATCTGAGGAAGAAGTTGGGAGTAATATGACTCTCCTCCATTCATTGAGAAGTCTAGTTTCAGAGAGAGCTGATTATTGTCATATCATTAAGCTCTGTGAAAAAGAAGTTTCAGAACAGTAAATAATTCCTTTCCCATTGATGTCAAAGGGGGAGAATTGAAGATAGGGGGAGTAGTGAGACAAGGGGAGCAGTTTTAGAAAGTTTGAAGTTGCCATCAATGACAAAGGGGGGGATTGTTAGAAGTCATTGATGTCAAAGGAAACATGCAACAATACATAAGTAATGGTTAGTTGCATGAAACGTGGAGCTAAGACAACATGCAGTGGAGCTAAGTCAACATTGTAGTTGAGTTAAGTCAAACATAAAAAGCGAAAAAAGCAATACCAGCATAAAAAAAGAAGAAGCAAAAACATAAAAAGTAGAAAAATGTAGAAACATAAAAAGCAGAAAAAGTAGCGCCAACATGCAAAAAAGCAGCATCCCTTATGCATGAAAAAAAAGCATGCAAAAAGAAAGATAGCATGCAAAATTTGATGCATGCAAAAATTTAAAAAGCGCCTCGTAGGTTTAATTTTATAAAAGAAGATTAATGCTTTTTTTTATAAACAAAAAAAGGGGCGAGTGAAAAAGAAGCAGTGCAGTAGACATGAGATAGCAAGCCGCCATTAGAAGGAGAAGAATGGTGTAAAGGGTAGATTTGGACAAGAAGATAAGTGCAGAAATAAAGTTTAGTTTTGAAGGAGCTGATTTAAAGGAGGAGTTTGCTATTATTCGTCTTTCATTAAAAGATATTATTCCTATTAGTGTGTAGGTTTGTGCTTATCATTTTTGATATGTTGGGTTGGTGCTTAGCTGTGAGTTGGTGCTCACTTTTGTAATTGAAGATTGGTGTCTTTTGTAGGTTGGTGCCTACTTATTAATAAAAGCAAATATTTTTCCGTGGCTTTTTCCCGAAAGGGTTTTCCACGTAAAATTGATGTTCATTTTGCTTATGGTTCATTTGCACTATTAAGTTTTGATTATTCAGTTTTTAAAAAGTTTAAAATTGTTCTTATACCGATTCACCCCCCTCTTAGTATAAGCGTGTGCTCTTCAAACTGTGTCTATGAACACTGGGTTGTATGTACTACTACTATCGATGATCAACTTGCAACACTTACCTCCATATTTATAAACAGTTTGGAAAAGACTTCCCCATCGTATTGGTTCCTTGCTCTCCTCTAGCAATTTTAGTAGGATCCTTTTCATCATGAGGATTTTTCCATGCTCTGTGTCTTTAATCCTTTTTGGTGATGGAGTTGACACTTCATTGGCTTGCACAACCTGGGTGCTTGCTTCCTTTTAATTGTGCCCTTCACTTCTAGTTTCAACGCTTTCATATGCACAATCACTAGTTTGGCCACACTTGAAGTGTGTGTCCCTTAAAATTCTCTCCCCTTGTTGCCATATGGATTGGTCCTTTTGTGGCCAAAGTTGTGAGTTTGAGAAGTGCTTGCCTCTCCTTGATCTTGTTGGATTCTAGTAGTAGATCAATTGCTTCCTCTTTTTTAGTTTTGCCTTATTATCTTTTGGACAACTTATTTTTTGCTTTCAAGGGATACCAATATGCTTCTTCTATAGGTCTAAGCTTGAGCATACTCATCCCATTTTTGGATATTCAGCCCAAGCCTATTGATGCATCACACAATTTTCTCTTGGTTATCCTCATGGTTTCTTTTCCAAATAGTGAGATTATGAAATTATTTGGTGTAATCCTTCACATTGAGCTCCCTTTGACTCAAGTTCTAGAACTTCTTCAATAGATCTAGTTGGTAATCACAAAGTGGAAAATTCTCCCTCAGCTTGGCAACCATTTTATCTCAATGGTTGATCTTTTCCTTGTGGCATCTAGTTCTCTTCAATTGTGATTCGTATCACATTGTCGCATGACCCTTCAACTTGGTCCATGCCATCATCAGTCTTTTGAGGATATGTAACGTGGTTATATTTAATTTATTTTTGGTCATATTTGATTTATTTTTTCATCTTTGTCATCTAGTCGATCAACTCCTTTGGGTTCATTATTCTTGAGAAGTTTGAAATGTCCATCCTTGTTCCCTTTCCTATCCTTGAGATAGATTTTAGGAATCTATATTCCCTTTATCCATATGTAGTGCTTTAGCTTCTTCTTGTTCTTTGTTGCCTCGTCTTGCCTCATCTTTTGTGTCAGTTTTGTCCTCTCTTAGGATAAAACCTCTTCAATGATTTTCCATGGTGTCTAGTCTAGCTTTCAGGAGTCATCATATCTGCAACTTGATCAAGTCTCCTTGCCACATTGGTAGCTTCTACTCTACTTCTACTAGATAATAATTCAGGAGGCATTGTGGATTGTGGACAAAACAAAACCTACTGTTGTAACTATGGGTTACAAACCTATTTAGGTCGAGCACACTAACCAAAATTGACTCTATTAGGACTCACTCTTGCAGACATTATGCTTACTCTGATATCAACTAATGTAATACTGAGGGTGGAACTCCAACTAAGGGCCGTCAAACCAAGTGGCTTAATAATACACACATGTGCTAGTGGAAGACAACACAAATTCAAATAGGAAAATCTCTACTTATAGCGATCTTGAAACTTACACTTTATAGGGGTTATTATGGCTCAAGTCCAAATATTTATAGACTGAAGAATGTACTACCCTTCTCTTGGCTAACTATTCTTGCTAATATCTCTTACTTGTCTTTAACTAACTCTTATCTACATTGATTTCAACTAACTGCCCATCTCACTATCTTACAATAGATATATACATGCAGTTTCAAGGAAAACTTGTGGCAATCCCAAGGATCAGTCAACCTTCTGTTTTTGGAACATTTTGCAATAAATTTGGATTATTCGTAGGATTAGATCTGTCCAAATCATATTTGCCAGGAATTAGGTGGAAAAGCAATATTTATTTTCTTTTCAAATTTCCAAGGTGAGCTTGATCCCTTTATAGATGTAATCTCAAGTTTTGGATTTCAAGGATTTAATAATGATGGCCATACAATGTTTCCAATGTAAATGGTAATAATTTTAAATTTCAAGCACTTGGAACTGAACCATTTGATTGGCTTGTGGAAGCTCTTGTCAATTTAAAATCCACAAACCCATTAATGATGTGTGTTTTTGATTGGAGATCCCATCAAAATCCGTGTTGGCCTTTGACGCTTAAGACTTTGGCAATGTCGTGTGCTTTTGAAGATTGTTGATGTACCAGCAGGTATGAATGAGCAAAATGATGCTGACCGTGGATCTAAAAACATCTCCACACCTGGCTTATACATGGATCCTTGGATGGTTACTAGTTGACAAAGTCAAATTCCCGAACAAAGGAATCAACTTAATGCTTTAACCATTTTTTTGTGCTTAAGAATAATTGGCTGAAAGAACAAAGGCGAATTTCTGATCAAATTCAAATCTCTGCATTAGGTCACTTTCAAAAACATGAACCTATTCTGCTCAGGATGGTACTGCAAGGATTTATTCCGCTTTCTAAGGCAAAACACTACCTATTGATCAAGTGTGCCCTATGTGGCACTGTTTCCACAACCAATTGACTTTGCATTACTGCAATCATTGAATAAGACCCTCAAAATGGCTTCAGCAGAACCACTCATCAAAATTCCTAATGGACATCTATAAACCTGAAAAACAAGGCAAAAATAAACAAAGGAAAACTATACTTCCTTTTTGGTGATACAAGATCATGCTACTGCCAGGGACGCTCATGCATCACTGGAGCATTACATGTGTAAGAGAGGAAAATTTATCTGTAGGAGACAGTGTAAGCCTGACAATGAATAATGGGCAACAATTGGTTGTACCCCCTCTTTGTACTTATGTTGTTGACAATAATATTGATAAGCAGTCAGGCATTTGTCAGGACCAGCTGGTTTTTTACCTCTAATGGTGTTTTTCTAGGGTAAACATTTGCTGACTTTGCATTACTGCAATCAATGAATAAGACCCTCAAAATGGCTTCAGCAGAACCACTCATCCAAATAATTAATGGACATCTATAAACCTGAAAAACAAGGCAAAAATAGACAAAGAAAAACTATACTTTCTTTTTGGTGATGCAAGATTGTGCTACTGCCAGGGACACTCATGCATCACTGGAGTATTACATGTGTAAGGGAGGAGAATTTACGCTGTAGGAGACAGTGTAAGCTTGACAATGAATAATGGGCAACAATTGGTTGCACCCCTTCTTTGTACTTATGTTGTTGACGATAATATTGATAAGCAGTCAGGCATTTGTCAGTACCAGCTGGTTTTTTAACCTCTAATGGGCTTTTTCTAGGCTAAACATTTGCTGAGTTGTATGATGTTTTACAAGTTTTTTGCTCATTTCTCTGCTTCTAGCACAATATTCTTACCTCATTAACTGAGCAAGTAGAACAGTAGTTAGTTCAGTAATCTCTTAGTTTCTACAACTTGTTTGATGAAATTATTGATCAATTTTGGTTGTCACACAACCAAAAAATGGAAGGTTTGATTATCTATAGCTTTCGTCCTTTTTTGATCTACCTATGAAAACAAGAAGATAATATCAACAGAGCAATATTATAACGTGAATGTGTTTGTTATATAATATTTTGTTACTAAGGTAATAGCATGTAATATTAGATTAATATTTCCTTTTTTTATAGTGGCATCTTATTGTTTAGTACTGTTATAATCCAGAGAATAATGGTAACAATAGCCAAGAGCCCTTCGGTAAAATTAAAATTTTCATAATTTACATCCTACAAGTATGTAAACGTGTTAATCATGTCATTGCAATAGAATTTTTCTTTTTCTTTATTGACAAAACATGAACAAATTGCCATATTAATATACAACAAAGATTCCATTTCAATATAATAACTTCACAAGTACATGAAACAAGAATACGTACCTTAACTAACATAGCTCCAATGAGCTTTAGAACAAATAGTAGTAAGAAGGTCCAGGAATCCGTCCTTTCAAATCTTGGTACATCGGCCGCTTGCTGAGGAGGAGAAACATCACTCGGGCGCTTTTCCGCCAACCACGGACTTATAATGCGGTCCCCCGCACGATCATTTTGAAATGAACGGCCCTCCCTTCGAAGAAGAGATTGGTTGGGTAACCTTTAACGACTACCAACTGGACATAGTGTTGTGATCCTACAAAGCTAGCTTTCGTGCAACCGGCAATTCTCAAACTAGGATGTAATTCGGGATCACGGTGAAGTGACAGTGTAGTACTACAACTAAATGGTTCCATACACTACTTTGGCCAAAGTGTTTACGTTCAATGAAGAACATAGGTCATTTGTCACATACACTAGCCAGGTTCAACTTGACTTGAGGCTATCTTACCCTACGCGTAGGTTGGTCTATCGGGGTAGTCCGTACCCTAGACTTCCTACAACAAATTAACTACTAGAATGGAGAACAATTTAACAAGTACTCACAACTAACTCCGTTATACGGGACTTTCTCATCCTAGGAGCTTTTAATAACTTGACTAAGTTAATCTTCAACTAGTTGTGATCGGTAACTTATTAAATACCCTCATTTCATTCCTTAGTATTTAAAGAGCTATATTCAAACATACACTCCTTATATGGAGTCAATAATGCAAATTACTCTTCAACAGATCAGTAAATCCGTCTACCAATTAATATAATTTTTACTCTTCAATAGATCAGTACATCCATCTACCAATTAATATAATTTATTCTTCAATAGATTAGTAAATCCGTCTACCAATTATCGCAAGTGTTAATAGAATAGAACATGCGATAGCCTTCCTATATCTCAAATTTTCTACTTGTTTAATGGTTCTATAATACTTCTATAATTAAGGTAATCCTTTCGGAAATTCTTTCCAAAAGTACCATAAAGATCGACCTTCATTCCCTATTATGTTTTAAAGAAAGTGCACTTTTATTTGTGAACTCTTCTAGACCAAAGAAGAATAGCAACTTCAAGAAAAAGTAAAAGAGTTAACATGCCTGACAAGAGCTTTCCACAAGTGCTGAACCAGTGAGAATTTGCTACACCTATAGCCTCCAGCCAAAGGACTTCTTAGCAGATTAAAAGCTCACTCTATGAAGGATGAACTCCTTGAATTTGCTCACAAAATTGTTAAATGCCCTCAAAAACTCTCTTAGCAGAATAGTTCTCACTCTTAGCAAATTAACACTCAGAAATACTTGTCATTTTTTTTATTATGAATGAGACTAAACCCGAATTCCAGAATTGTGTGTTATAGAATGAACAGGGACGGCTCAAATACTAAACTCAGAATTGCTCAAGTGATGATTTCTAATGAATGGAAGGCGTGTATATTTATATACTCGAATTGCAACCGTTTTCCCTTTAAGAAGGCATGCAGATTTGACAGCAAGTGCCCAGATTTAGTCAAAAAGACACTTGGCGAGTTTATAAACCCTTAGTCATTAAAATACAGATGAATCGACTTCTTATTAAGCCAGCAAATGAAGAACTTTTCAATTTTCATGGCAAATTTCGACAGCTCAAGGCGTTTTCGTTTTTTAAGGGTTTTATTGAAGCAAGGATCCCACGTCGCCATTTTAGCTGCCCAAAGGACTGCGTATGCATTAAGCTCAACGACCAAGTCGCGGCCCGTGTGTTACAGGCGCGAGCTTCACCAGACACGTGATTTTTCCAGCGCCGTTTTCTTTTTCACGGGAATGAAATCCCTGAAACGCATTTCGTTTTCCTCATTAATTTATATTTCGACTTTTCTCTTGAAGTATTTTGTATTTTACAAATATTTAACTCTCTTAAAATATTTCGATTCAAAGAAGTATTTAAATCTTAGAGAAAATTGTCATTTTTAAGAAAACGTTATATGATATAGTCTCATTTCACTGTTCTAAATTTCATTTAAATCTTTTATTTAAATTCATCTATATATATTTTATTTTATTAAAATATTTATATAATATAGTTTTATTTTACAATATATATTTATGAATAATTATTTAAATTACCAATTTAAATAATATCGTAAACATATCTTTATTTGTAAAAACTATATTATATTTATATTTTAATATAATATTAAATATATAAATATATTTATCTTTATATCTACACATGTATATACATCTACATTATACGTATGTATACTATGAACCAGTCAATATTATACGTAATTATGTATATGTATATATATGTGTATTTATAAATTCAGAGGTTATATACCGACACAATATATTTATAACAACAGGTTAGCTGTGATACGTATTCATGTGTATATACTTATATATTTACCTTACGTATAAGTATTCACAAATACACTTTTATCGATGCACACGTATGGCATATCCATACGCTTAATACGTTGTATCGACATGAATGCATTTATGGATACTTGTACATATCGTTTTCATATGTATATATACACGTACCCTCCTCTAACAAGAAACATTACTCCTTATAAGGTTATACTGGCAAGCATCACTTATTTACACATTCAGAAGTAGATACGACTCCTAATGATACTAAACAATCCTGCGGATGACTTACCCTTAACCACAACAATGACTTAGCTTACTCAGTCTATAGTTTGTGTGTGTATGTCCAGTTGGTATTCGTTACTGTTTACCCGACCAAGTTCCTCCCCGAGTGATATCTCTCCTCTGCCTGGAGGTACGAACCTGCTTCCTGCATGCCATGTCACGACAACGGAAGTTATTTGCTCAAAACAAAGCAAAATACATGAAACATTTCAGAAGTTAGATTATTCATAAATCAATAACCTCTATTCTCCTTTATGCAGTATTTCACCAAAAATAACATCAAATGAAACAACATTCATATTGAAAACGAGGTACAAGCATCATTAATTTACCTTCAGAATTCACATTTACTCTATCTAGTAATGGTAAATTGTAACGTCTCAATTTGGGATGTAACATACTTCCCCCCTTGTGAATCATCGT
The DNA here is from genome assembly GCA_007258455.2 of Sequoia sempervirens. Classification (NCBI taxonomy): domain Eukaryota; kingdom Viridiplantae; phylum Streptophyta; class Pinopsida; order Cupressales; family Cupressaceae; genus Sequoia; species Sequoia sempervirens. Next base: position 10,216 of record VDFB02023996.1, read on the forward strand.
CCTCGATGAGGTATAGCTTTTTAACATATAGTTAAAGTCAAGTAAAGTGTTACTTATGATTTACAAAATACGTAAGATTTATAAAACATTCAACCTATGTATCAATCTTGTCCTTCCTGGAACTTTCTTCGAGTGTTCACACTATCGCATAGGGAAATCTTGTATGCCTCATACATACTTACTCTCCCAAAGAGTTTTAACACATATACACATCCGAGTTATAATAGTAACTATATATCACACCAAACACACAGTGATCGGAAATCATTGCTTCATGAATTTATCCTTAGTATAATCCAAATAGAAAAGGAAAGTCGATGTATTGTACACTACATCGTGGGTCCAATCCTTCGCTTTTGGTATTTACACTTTTAGAAAACTCATAAACCGAGTCCTTCCGCCACTTATACATTCATTATCCTTACCACATAGTACTTGTACTTGATTATTTGTCCATCGAGAGCACAACTTTACTCCTGGACACCTGTCAAATCTTGATACTGCTTCATACGAGAGCTTTGTATCTCAAAGTTTCATTGATAACTTCGATCTATTACTCCTTTTTGACATTTTATTAAGTCTATGTTTCACTCAATTCTAAGCCCTTTTCAGCTTAATTGAGTTTTTAACCTTTTATATCATATAATGGTCCAAACTTCAATATTAGAAGTTTATAAATCATTCAAGACTTATTCTACCATCTTTGCTTTTTTTGACTATACATGATAATATACTGCACATTCGATCCGTTGAATGTTCTGTAGTTTGATCAGGGTTTATACAACCTTATCACTATTGCTTAAACTAAGATATCCTCTCAGAATTACTAAGCCTCTACTTTCCACAATATATTATTTAGGACAAAATATCCTATAAGTCAAGTTTTACAAAAACGTTGGTTTCATGGATGAGTTTGTCTACTTGAACATTATGTCAGTTATTCTAACATAGACAGATTGATCTGTCTCTTGTTCTACCATTTTACCTCTGGAATCTTAAGAGAGTATACATGACTTACCGATGATGACATCTGGTCTTCATTTCCCGGTATACTAGTCATTACCTTGCCACATTCCGTGTAGCTTCGAACTCTATCTTTCCAAGTTTACAGTAGTTTTCTCATCCAACAATTCCTGTTGTTGTTCCGATGCCCTAACTCTGACATTAGTTTCCTTGTTTTATTTCAAATTCTTCAAAATTTGGGTACATAGGTTCTTTTACATCCAATAATAGTCTATCCTTTGACTAATTGAAAACCTATTTTACGATCTCACGCCATTTTTAATTCCCATATAATAATGGTTATAAGTTTTGCGAAGATAAACCCCATTTATCTTAGGACATCCATATCTTGGATCTCTTCTGTCCTTGGATTATTTTCAAAGATGTTATCTATCTTTTAACTCAATCAAATTTTCCCGATAATTTTGGTACTCATTTTGAGTATTAATCCATGTTCCGTCATATTGATCCCTAGCTAATAGTAAATTTAATTACCTACCTAGTTACCAAGCAAGAACATTCCTCGTTGGTTCCATTGATTCTCTTAATCATATAGGAGAGTTCCAATTTCAGTACATTCTTTTGAGTTCAAGTAACATCCCCGGTGCTTTACTCAATAAAATTTCCCATTATTTCACATAAAATTGTTATATTGCTCCGATATAACAATTGATGTTTCCCTTTTGAGAGTGTTTTTTCTTTAATATAAGAGCCACTCAACAACGTTCTAGTCAACACGATGACTTCTTTCCTGGAGTGTAAAGTAGCTTCTTTAACTCACCAAGTATTCTACCTTTGTTTCCACTCATAGAATCTCATAAATTCAAGTGATATACACATTTCCATTGGTGAATCACAATCCCAATATTCCCTTCCAACTCTTAAATTCTCAATCGCTGAACAGTCTGATATTATAGGTTTTTCTACCTCTATATATCTCTATCAAGACCGAAAGTACAACTCAACCAAGTAGATTTATTCCAACTACAAGGCATTAGAGAGTAGTCATTTATTTAACTCAACTCAATGGGTTAGATCTTATCCTTAGATCTTTCTCTTCATTCGAATGAACTTCTTGTTCCCATTAGGTTATTACAAACCTAGGGTTTCATTAAAGAGATGGTGATCAAGTGATCAGCCATGTAAAGACAATTGATGCATTGTATAACATCACATCCTACCATATTTTCCATTCCATTTCTATGGCTTATGGTTAAACCTTCTCATCCTCGGGTTTCATAGCACAATAAGCTTACAGTTTCAATTCGTTTTCATGATGTGAAAATATATTTCTTTATTGAAATATCGTTTTTATCTACATTTCCTTAAATAAGGTGTATATGAATGTAGAGACACACTCTCTTTCAGTCATGAGTATCTTAAAGCTTTCCTTGCCAATCTAATAGGCGGCCCTTCTTATCATGATCAAATATCTGCCTATCCTTTTTCCTAGGCATCAAATGATAATTTCATTTGATTCTTCCAATCAACTAAATATAAGGTACGAGATGATAATAGGTAATAATCTTAGACCTTTCCGATTATCTTTCTCCAGAATTCTCAATACCTTTTTCCTTGTGGATATCAAATGATAATATCGTTTGATCTTTCAATCAAATAATCCTAAGTATGGGTTTGTTTTCTCCGAAGATCCCAATACTTCTTTTCTTGGACTATAAACTGTATGACTTATTTGTCATCATGACTTGCGAAGAAGACATTAGTTCTTCTAAACTAAGAACATACTTACGTTCTTTTGTTGAATGGGGTACTAAACTTGAGTCAACCCTACTCTTTTCCTTTCCCCCTTAGAGTTTCCACAGCTTTTGATCTACTCAAAACTGAACTCCCAGCAAACTCTTGCTTCTTTTGTAAGGATTTGTCATTCCCTACTGTTGGCTTTACATTGCCTTTACCTTGTCTCGAGACATATCTCAAATATACTTTTTCCAAAGTTCAATTTGTCATTGATTTCTATTCCACATTAGATCTAATGAATAATCAGCAACTTACGAGTCACTTCATTAATCCAATTCTCTTTTCAACATCCCTTTGGCGAAGGGTACAAAACTTGTATTCCCTTTCCGTTTGGAACATTCTAATCAAAAGTTTGGCTTTCACAAACATGAAGGTGAGTTTAGCTTATACTCTAACCAATCTTTGTTAAACCTATCTTTGTTAAACCTCTGGTAAAACCGTCCTGACTTACCACTTCAAGCTTCTTTATTATTCAGTCACTTTTCAAGTGGCATAATTCCAATGCTTGGAATCTTCCTCACTTTTAACTTCTAAGATACCAAAGTTGTTTGGTCTTTTTAATATCAAACTCCAATAATCTAATTGATTTTGGTCAGTGGAACCCTGTCCACTTTATTGATTACATAATTCGGACCATTCTGGTCTTTTCTCTTATCTCTAAGGTACTAACTCTTTTTCCTTGCAAACTCCTATCTTTACATAAGAATTAGCTTAATGTCAAGAGTTCTCCAACTCCCGTGGATACTTCCTTCGTTGACTTCCTTATTCAATTTCATTTATGCTGACACTGCATATACAAAGATTCGTAGTGTTTTCACTAAATCCAAAAATTCCTGACTCTCTGCAACTATAGTTTACTATTACAACAAGGGTTATCTTATTCCTTTTGGTTGCCTTAGAGTCATAAATCTATTTCGTTGGATAAAGGTATACACCGGTTACTCCTCCTAACCTTTCTTCATAACTTGATTGCATAATCTTCTGCAATCCTAAGTATTATCATAAATTGTTGTTTTAGGAGTTCCTACTCCAGGAATGACTCTTAACTCACCTCAACTTAACGAGCTACTAGGAGTTTCGTCTTCCTTTCACTTCTTCCTCTCAGTTCTTTTCCTCTTACCATTCTGGCACAAGAACTTTTCAACCTTTATCTTCTGACAAGGTTTACGCATTGTTGCGTAATGAGCTCATAGGTTCCTAGTGTTTTAAAACCTTAGGCTCCTGAAATACGTACAAGTCTTCCATCCTTCGGTAAAATTGTGGCTCTTTCATACTTACATCCTGGCCAGCAGAAGTGTAAAACAGTTATTGTTCACCGCGTTGCAATAGAATTTCTTTTATTTGATGTTGAAACAAATGGTTAATATACACAACAAAGCATTCCATTTCAATATAACTCTCACAAGTACATGAAACAAGAATATCGCATCTAATCCAACATAGTTCAATGAGCTTTGTAGAACAAATAGTAGTAAGAAGGTCCGTGAACCGGCCCTTCAAATCTTGGTGTTATCGTGGTCGCCATTTGTGAGGAGAAACATCACGGGCGTTTTCCGCCACTAGACTGGACAGTCCTCTACCATTCTGGAAGAGATTGGTTGGGTAACCTTTAACGACTACCAACTGGACATAGTGCTGTGATCCTACAAAACTAGCTTTCGTGCAATCGGCAATACTCAAACTAGGATGTAATTCGGGATCACGGTGAACTGACAGTGTAGTACAACAACTAAATGGTGCCTTACACTACTTTGGCCAAAGTGTTACGTTCAATAAAGAACATAGGTCATTTGTCACATACACTAGCCAGGTTCAACTTGACTTGAGGCTATCTTACCCTACGCGTAGGTTGGTCTATCGGGGTAGTCCGTACCCTAGACTTCCTACAACAATCTAACTACTAGAATGGAGAACAATTTAACAAGTACTCACAACTAACTCCGTTATACGGGACTTTCTCATCCTAGGAGCTTTTAATAACTTGACTAAGTTAATCTTCAACTAGTTGTGATCGGTAACTTATTAAATACCCTCATTTCATTCCTTAGTATTTAAAGAGCTATATTCAAACATACACTCCTTATATGGAGTCAATAATGCAAATTACTCTTCAACAGATCAGTAAATCCGTCTACCAATTAATATAATTTACTCTTCAATAGATCAGTACATCCGTCTACCAATTAATATAATTTACTCTTCAATAGATTAGTAAATCCGTCTACCAATTTATATAATTTACTCTTCAATAGATTAGAACATGCATTAGCCTTTCTTTTAAGTAATTTACTTACATGATACAACATAGAATCATTTCTTTGTTTATCTTAACTGAAGTATTGAACTCAATGCAATTCCCTAATGTGTACATTCAGCATTTTATTCTTTTAGTTATTTAACAAGAAGTATGCTTAACAACATGAAGAATGAAACATGCCTGGTATTCGCCTTTTCCTTTAAGGGATGACCTTGAATGGGTTTACAGCTCCTAAAATCTTGAACAAAAGACTTTCAGCACTCTCAGACCATTCCCAAATTCTTCCTCAGAAATTAATCACTTTCAATAGCTGAAAGTAATCTCAACTTCTTACTGTGAACTTACAAGTGATGAAGAAAATAACAGGGGATGTCTCTCAGCAATTGGTAACATACTGTTCTCAGAAAATGTGTAAGGTTTCTCTCAGCATTAATAAAGTTTACTCACAGCTCAAACAGAGATAGATTATGGAAGCTTAATAGAATGACAAACTCGGATTCTTCAAGTCCCCCCCCAACCTTGAATGGCTGGGCGTCCATTTATAGGCCCGAAGTGCAACGGATTTCCTCTTTTTGAGGCATGCCAAATGACAACAAAGAGCCCAGATATAGTAAAAATGATACCTGGCGGATCTTTAAACCCTAAGTCACCAAAAAAATGAAGGTGATTCGACTTTCTTTAAGCCAGCAGATCATGAAAATTTCAACTCGAAACTGAAAAACGCCACCTACAGGTTAATGCGTATTTCAACAGGTAGAAATCAGTTTAGTTTAATGAGAGACTAATTCCCAGGCCGGATGGCGTCCACAACACCATTTTAGCGAATTTATCTCTGTCGTTTTTGGTTGCTTTTGCCCTAGTCGCGCGATTTCTCTGCGCGTTTTTCATTTTCCCTTCTGCATTTTCGCGTTTTTTCTTCTTTATTTCGCTTTGGTAAATCTTTAATATTTTAATAGAG
>VDFB02023997.1:0-10360 GCA_007258455.2 Sequoia sempervirens
TTTCATCAATGTATTTGATATAGAGACATCACTAGAAATAACCACGTCTCCAAGTTGGGCATACCATCTCATAGCATCTTCTTTCTACCCCTGTAGGATGAAAAATTTACTTTGAAGATCTGCAATAGAAACCCTTCCCACATAGTTTCTATCTTCTACAACCTTATATTCGCTGGAGGCATCTACAAGTTGAAACTCAATTGATTCCATTAAGTCCTTGATACCTCAAGTGGCTTCAGACCACTTCATGCAATAGACAAACATCAAATAGGGTTCCTCATCACATTCTCTTACTTCTTTCAAATTTTGCAAAGCCCTATCACATACAAATGTACACCTATCTTGCAGAAACAACAGTCTTTTCTCTACCAGATTTAACTCCACTTCTTTTGCACTTTGTACCTTAAGGTTAGATATGTACTCTTTTACATCAAGTCAACTATAATATTTATATTTTCAATTGGAGCTAAAGAGTTATCTATTGTAACACTAAGGGTTGTCTCCTATAAAGCTTTAATAGCTTCATTTATTAGTTCATATCCCTTTTGATATGACTCTATAGATTCTTGTGTGATAGAGCTGAGAAAAGTGCTACTTAGTTTTAATCTGTCACCTAGTGCAATCTTCATCAAGTCCACATAACCTAGATGTTATGGCAGTTTGACTAGTTGGGGTTGAAGCACAAGTTGAAGTATAGTTTTCCTTAAAAGAAAACCTTTAAGAGTACTTCCAGATGATTCTCCAGATGGCTTTGACAACTCAGAACCTTTGGGAATTTCTCCTATGCTCTTCTTGGCCAAAATTTCTTTCTTGTCTTCCTCCTTTTCTTCTTCCTTTTCTTCCTCTTTTCTTTTTCCTCTTCTTTTTCTTTTTCTCCTTCTCTAGATGACTTTCCAAAGGATTTGTCTCTATCTTCTTTCTCTCTTTTATCTTCATCATCCTTTTCATTATTCTTCATTTTATCCTCACTCCCTTCACTTTCATCTTTTTCTTTCTTATTCTTTCTTCCAATAAGATCTTCTTGCTTGTCACCAAAATGATCCCCATGTTGATCTTCATACCTTTTGTTGGTCATCTCTTATGTGTCATTCAGAGTAGCAAGGGTCTCTAACACACCATTTGTTTCATCAACATTCTCCAAAATTGGATTTTTTTGAAACTTCTGAGACATCAACATACATTTGTGCTTGATCTATGTGGAACAAAGAGTTGTTTATTTCCCCATAACTCCTTGCTAACTATCTGATTGCATCCTAGATTTCTTGTCTCACATTTTCTATGCTCTCTTGCTCTTTAGTCATTATCATGTTAACACTCTACTTGACTCTAAACTTAGTAGAACATTATTTTTATCATATTTATAGCCTCTATCTTAGAGAGAGTGGAACCACAAGAAATTAAGGCATCATTTCTCATTTTATCTTCAACATTCACAAAATCTTTCCTTCTTAGTACTAGTTCTTTCTAGAAATTTTCAGTAACCTTGTTTTGTATAGTCTCCATTTTTGCATTGAAAATTAATATGTATTGAATAAATTCATTTATGATGGTTTATTTTCCTTCATCATTAACTTTATAATACAACTCAGTAGTTGGCATGAGATCATTATCAAATATATTTTTTACTAAGGCTCCTAGATCTAGAGGTGGATGATTGCTTACCAGAGGATATCTAGGCATGTCCTTCGCAGGATTAGATGAGCTTTATTCATTCTTCTTATGCACATGGATTCGGTAAGTTTCCTACTCTTCCTTTGTCTCCTCATTAATGGAGATTTCAACTTTGGTTTCAACTCCTTCATGGGAGGTACTAGTCCTTTTGTTTCTCTTTATTTGATGCTCTTCTTCTATGCCAACTTCCATTTCTTCCTAAATAGCATCACTCAGGTTTACCTTCTTGTTGGATTTTTGTTGAACTCTTCTTTTACATGCAACATCAAATGGTGGAGTAGAGGGTGTGGACTTTCTCTTAAATTCCCAAGTACTGGGACCAGTAGGGGCAACAACATCAAGTGATGCATGGGGAATTTGTTCTTTCCTCTTGCCCTTCTCTATATTAGCAGTACTAGAGGTGGCAGTACTAGAGATGGATGTTGGTGCAGCATCAAAAGATAGTATTCCTTATTACTTGGGTGTAGATGGTAGATCAATAGATTTATCTTTTCTTTTATCAAGGGCCTCCTTTAGTTGTTCTATGTAATCCTTAGAGAAATTTTTTCCTTGGAAGAAAGCTTCAACTTTCTTTCTTCTTTTGGATGTGGTAGCATTCAAATGAATTTTAGTAGGTTTCTTCTCATATACTCCATGCCAAGGTAGTGATGGGTCCTTAGGACTATCCAATAGAATCTCAATGTACCTCTCTGCCACTTGTTCTTCAATCTCATATCCTTGTGGTTCAATCCATCAAATTTTGAGTTGAATAGCCTCTATAATGCATTCATCTATAAATACAAGAAATGTTATCTCCTTCTCATACTTCTTCAAAAGACTCCTTGGAATCCTGCCTCTTTCATGCATTTCATTTCGAAATAATGCAAAGAGTGTAGTTAGGGAATTGGTCTAAGCCCTAAAATATCCTAGACTACACAAATGATAAAAAATATGATGAGAAACCAACCTGTTGTTGTCCCATATTATGCCCTTTCTTCTTGGTAACTCAATGAAATAAAATAGAAAACCAAAAACTAAAGTACAAAATTTGAAAGGATGCTTGTTTTGTTGGAAAAAGTGTCTCAATCATTACAGACTGAAACCTCCTTTAGAGTAATGTCGGTGTGACATTCTGATTGTCTAGCTGACTAGCAGTTTATTTTATCTAATTCTGAACAAGTCATTGTGACCCTAAAGAAGTCTTGCCAAAAGGTTTACTGTGGAGTCTATCGCTGTAGCAAGGTGTGTTCGTTGTGACCTCATAGCACTCAGGAGAGCTTTGGCTGAAAGGCCATTCATTCATTTATCAGCGTAACTCTTAGCGACTGTGATCTTCGGTGAATCTTATGGTTCTCGATAATATGTCTTAGAGAAAGTGTTGTTCTCTTGCCGATAGTATATGAATTGATGTCCTCAGGGTAACTTATTATGGCTCGGTGAGAAGTCACTGTGAAATCAAATGTTATGCTGACTGTGTTTTATCGGAGAGACTTAGCCGAAGGAACAGACTTCGGTAAGATGTCCTACCGAAGTGGAAATGTCTTAGCGACTAAGACTTAAGTTGGAATCTTCGGTATATCTTAATGAACTCAGAGAAAGCTATTAGCAATAGAAGAAAGCTATGCTGATAGGGACTACTTGGGAGTTATCGATATAACTCTTAGGCTTTGTTATGAGGTCTAAGCGATAAGAAATTGTCTTGCCAATAGCTGATGGCTATTGGGGTAACTCTTGGCGACAGTCAGTCTTTGGTGAAACATATATAATTCGGTAAGTTCTCTCGGCAATGGAAAAATGTTTTGGTGATAGGTGAACACTTTAGAGTAGCATATGAAGATCGATATGAACTCTTGGTGATAGTTCTAAGTAAGTTTTTCTGACTTCTACTTGGTGCTCAAAAGGCTTGGGGACTTTGGTGTAACTCTAGTATTTCACTATGACCTTCTAGCGAAAAGCGATAAGTCAAAGCGACTACTAAGAGTCTTGGTGACATCGGTATGAGTTCAATGTGGCATCAGCGAGACACTGTTAGTGTCTCACCAAGATTCCAATGCAATAAAAATTCTGTTGACCGTGTATGACTTCTGATGTAGCATCATGTGGACGAATCAGAAGAGACGAATTGGAACCATTGGGAGTCTGTTCATTGTGACGGTTCTGAGAGGCAGCTCGACAGTTAGGGAACGCCATGGATATAGTTGGAAATTGCAGATGTTTTGTTGTTGGATAGTAGTTTGATCTACAGTGAAGTGTAAATAATTCCAACTGTATCAGTGAAGGTTTAAAAATCTTTAAAGGTTGTAACCTGAAGTTTTCTGTTCGAAGAATGTACATGATGAATGTTGTTGTATAATGACACCAGAAAGATAAGTCTAAAATTGTATGTAATTTTTGATTACTATAATACAAAGTGATTTCTCTTGGTTTGGTGGGTTTTTCTCCCATAAGGGTTTTCCCACATATATCTGGTGTTCATGTATGTTTGTCTAAATAATCTGTTTCTGTAATCTATCTCATAGTGCATCTCAATTTGAATATAATTGAAAATTTAAAAGTACTTCTGCATTCTTTCCTGAGGTATTGACATTAGGAAAATTGTTTTCCGCATCTAGTTTTCCTTACAAGTGGTATCAGAGCTTGGCCAGTTGTGTTATCCTTGGGGGTATATTGGGTTTTTTGTGTCAATACTGTTCAGTGGGAGTTTTGTAGAGATTGTTATTTCTATTTACAGATTAAGATGTCTAGTTCATCTGGGAAGATTGAAATAGAGATATTCAATAGCAGTAACTTTGAATTGTGGAAACTCAAGATGGAGGATCTCTTAGTAGATCGAGACCTTTGGCTTGCTGTGTCTGGAACTAAACCTACAGGCATGAAGCAAGAAGAATGGGACCTTGCAGATAGGAAAGCGAAGGGGCTGATAAGGCTTTGTTTGGAAGACTCGGTTCTTCTCAATGTGCATGAAGAGAAGTCTTCTTCTCTCTTGTGGAAGAGATTGGCGTCTATTTATCAAGGGAAATCTTTGGTGAATAAGCTATTCCTGAGAAAGAACCTTTACTCTTTGAGAATGCAGGAAGGAGGGTCTGTAGCTGATCATTTGAATGCATTCAACATGCTCCTCGCACAATTAACATCTATTGGTGTAAAAATTGAAGAAGAAGATCGTTGTATGCTTATGTTATGCTCTTTGACAGACTCATGGGATCATCTATTGATGGCTATTGGGAGTACAACATCCAGTTTCAAAATGGAAGAGATTGTTGGTTCTTTGTTGTCAGAAGAAATGAGAAGAAAATATTCTGAGATGGTGAAGGAGGCTCTTGCTGTCAGAGGAAGGTCAAAGGAGAAAGGCAAGAAGAAGGACAAGAAGTCCAAATAAAAATTTGAGGGGAGATCAAAGTCTCCTAGCAAGAAGTCTAAGGTGAAGTGTTGGAACTGTGGGCAACCTGGTCTTGTCTGAAAGGATTGTAAAGAGGATAAAAAGAAGAAGAAAGGATCTTTCGATAATGGTTCTTCTCATAGTGATGGTGATGCCTTCATTGCAGCCTTGGCTACTCAGGCATCAGATGATGTCTGGTTGATTGATTCTGGAGCATCGTTCCACATGACATCTCATAGAGAATGGTTTACAAAGTATGAAGAATACGATGGTGGAAAGGTGTACTTGGTGAGTGATTCAACCTTGGAAATTGTTGGCTGTGGAAGATTCAGAATCCAATTCCCTGATGGAAGAATAAAGGGGATTAATGATGTTATGCACATACCAGGTCTGGCTCGAAATTTACTTTCTGTCAGTAAGCTAAATGATATCAGAGTACAAGTATTGTTCTCAGGAAGTGGTTGGAAGATGACTAGAGGTGCTCGAATTGGTACCCTGTACAAGCTAGATGCACAAGCTATTCTTTGTAATAGTGTCTCTTTGAAGTCACTGAAAGCTACTCATGGAGGTATAGAGGGAATTGTCCCTAATTATGTAAACTCTACGGAAGTAAAACTTCCTGCAGAAAATACTATGCTTTGGCATCATAGGTTAGGCCACATAAGAGAAAAAGGTTTAAAAAACTTGAAGAACAAAAACCTGGTTGAGGGGCTTGAAGATTGTAATCTGGAATTTGAATTCTGTGAACACTGTATATATGGAAAGCAGCATCGTGTTTCATTTTATGACAGTCCTCATAAAAATTCTAGTTTGTTAGACTATATTCATTCGGATGTGTTTGGTCTAGTAGATGTTCCTTCTCTATCTAAATCAAGATACTATGTGTGGTTCATTGATGATTATTCAAGAAGAGCATTTATATATTTTTTGAAAAGTAAATCAGAAGTGTTTAGTCAATTTAAGGAGTTTAAAAATCTTGTTGAAAATCAGACTAGTAAAATAATAAAATGCTTAAGGACTGATAATGGTGGTGAATTATGTTCTCATGAATTTGAAAGATACTGTAAAGACCATGGAATCAAAAGACACAAGACTACACCTTACACTCCACAGTAGAATGGTGTTGCAGAAAGGTTCAATAGGACAGTGATGGAGAGAGCACGAAGTATGCTTAGTAGTGTTGGTTTGGAAGAGAAGTTCTGGGCTGAAGTTACTGCTACTCCATGTTACTTAATTAATCAGTCTCCAAACTCTGCTCTTGTTGATAAGACACCTTTGGAAGTGTGGTCTGGTAAGAAGTCCTCTCTTACACATATTATATTCTTTGGCTATGAAGCATATGCACATGTGCCGGATGTAAAAAGATCTAAGTTGGACAACAAGGCTATTAAGTATATATTTATTGGATATAGTGCTCACATCAAAGGATACAAGATTTGGAATCATGTTACAGACAAAGTTGTATACAACAGAAGTGTAATCTTCCGTGAGCTGAAACCTTTCACTTTGGATCTACAGTTAGAGACAAAGTCAGAAAATAGTAAGGATGTAGCAGCAATTCCTCCTACACCAGAGAAAGAGGATTTGAAGATTCAAAACATACCTGAAACTGAGGAGAGCTCAAGTAGTTCTGAAAGCTTTGAAGAAGATGAACCTTAGCCTTAGCCAGTGAGGAGGTCAACCCAAGAAAGGAAACAACCAGATAGGTATGGGTTCTCATTAATTGATTCTACTTGTGCCTATGCCTTGATTTCTAGCACTAATGAGCCTAGGACTATAAAGGAAGCAATTAAAATGTCTGATTCAGATTCTTGGTTGGAAGCCATGAAGGAAGAAATGGCGTCATTAGATAAAAATGAAACCTCGAGTCTGGTGCCCTTGCCTAAAGGCAGAAAACCTGTGGGCTGTAAATGGGTATTTAAGAAAAGGATTAGTCTAGATGGCAGTGTAGAAAAATACAAAGCACGACTGGTTGCAAAGGGTTATTCTCAGGTAGAGGGAATTGACTATGGAGAAATTTTTTCTCCTATAGCAAAGCTGACGTCCATTAGATTTCTATTGTCACTTGCAGTAGCTTATGACTTAGAGGTTGAACAGATGGATGTGAAGACATCATTTCTTCATGGTGATCTTGAAGAAAAATCTATATGTCCCATCCTAAGCACTTTGTTAAGAAAGGTAAAGAAAAACTGGTATGCAAATTAAAGAAGTCTTTGTATAGGTTAAAGCAGTCACCTAGAATGTGGTACCAGAAATTTGATACCTATGTATTATCTTTAGGCTTTGTGAGATCAAAATCTGATCACTGTGTATATTATAAAGATGAAAGTGATCAAGTGCTTGTTATTGCTCTTTATGTTGACGATATGTTGTTCATAGGAAATAACAAGTTAATGATTTTTGATCTTAAGTCTCAATTGTCTGCTAAGTTCGAAATGAAGGATCTTGGTGCAGCAAGGTATATTCTGGGGATGGAGATAACTAGGGACAGGAAGAATAGAAAGCTTTGGCTCAGTCAGAGTAAGTATATAAAGACTGTTCTAGAGAGATTTTGTATGAATAATTGCAAACAGTTAGTTGTTCCAGTCATGTAGGAAATGAAACTATCTGTTGAGGACTGTCCAAAATATCCTACTAAGATGGAGGACATGACCAGTGTGCCCTATGCTAGTGTTGTAGGCAGTCTCATGTATGCAATGGTCTGTACAAGACCAGACATTTCACAAGCAGTGGGAGTACTTAGTCAATTTATGGCTAATCCAGGAAGAATACATTGGGATGTTGTGAAGAGGGTGTTTAGGTATTTGAAGGGAACTTCAAATTTTGCATTGTGTTACCATGGGAATTTGGTTGAATCACAAAGGACTCTAAGCATTCGTGGTTATGTAGACTCTGATTGGGCATGGGACATTGATAGCAGAAGATCCACCAGTGGATACATTTTCATGCTAAATGGTGGTGCAGTGAGTTGGATGAGCAAGCAGCAGGCTGTAGTCACTTTGTCCACTACAAAGGTTGAATACAAGGCAGCTACTCATGCTTGTAAAGAAGCTGTATGGTTGAAACGTTTGTGTTCTAACATTGGTTTTGATGCAGGGGAAATAATAATCTTATGTGACAGTCAGAGTGCCATTTGTCTAGCAAAGAATCCAACTTTCAATGCGAAGACAAAACATATTGATGTACAATACCACTTTGTACGAGATATGGTTGAGGATGGAAAGGTCAGTTTGGAAAAAGTTGATACTCTGGAGAATGTTACAGATGCATTGATGAAACTGGTGAGCACAGACAAGTTCAGGTGGTGTGTCAGTTCAATGGGCCTTAGTGCCCATGATTTTTCAGTAAAGTAATTTTTGTGAGCTATGGAGGTGTCTGAATGATCTTCGTCAAGTGGGAAATTGTTGGAAAAAGTGTCTCAATCATTACAGACTGAAACCTCCTTTAGAGCAATGTCAGTGTGACATTCTGATTGTCTGGCCGACTAGCAGTTTATTTTATCCAATTCTGAACAGGTCGCTGTGACCCTGAAGAAGTCTTGCCGAAAGGTTTACTGTGGAGTCTATCACTATAGCAAGGTGTGTTCGTTGTGACCTCATAGCGCTCAGGAGAGCTTTGGCCGAAAGGCCATTCATTCATTTATCGGTGTAACTCTTAGCGACTGTGATCTTCGGTGAAGCTTATGGTTCTCGCTAAGATATCTTAGCGAAGTGTTGTTCTCTTACCGATAGTATATGAATTGATGTCCTTGGGGTAACTTATTATGGCTCGGTGAGAAGTCACCAGGAAATCAAATGTTATGCCAACTATGTTTTATCGAAGAGACTTAGCCGAAGGAACAGACTTCGGTAAGATGTCCTACCGAAGTGGAAATGTCTTAGCGACTAAGACTTAAGTTGGAATCTTCGGTATATCTTAATGAACTTAGAGAAAGGTATTAGCGATAGAAGAAAGCTATGCCGACAGGGACTACTTGGGAGATATCAATATAACTCTTAGGCTTCGTTATGAGGTATGAGAGATAAGCAATTGTCTTGCTGATAGCCGATGGCTATCGGGGTAACTCTTGGTGACAGTCAGTCTTTGGTGAAACATATATAAATCGGTAAGTTCTCTCGGTGATGGACAAATGTTTTGGCGACAGGTGAACACTTCAGAGTAGCATATGAAGATCGATATGAACTCTTGGCAATAGGAATAAGTTTTGCTGACTTCTACTTGGTGCTCAGAAGGCTTGGTGACTTCGGTGTAACTCTAGTATTTCGCTATGACCTTCTAGCGAAAAGCGATAAATCAAAGCGACTACTGAGAGTCTTGGTGACATCGGTACGAGTTCAATGCGGCATCGGCGAGACATTGTTAGTGTCTCACCAAGATGCCAATGCAATAAAAATTATGTTGATCGTGTATGACTTCTGATGTGGCATCATGTGGACGAATCAAAAGAGCCGAATTGGAACTGTTGGGAGTCTGTTCATTGCGATGGTTCTGAGAGGCAACTCGACAGTCAGGGAATGCCTTGTATATAGTTGGAAATTGTAGATATTTTGTTGTTTGATAGTAGTTTGATCTACAGTGAAGTGTGAAGAATTCAAACTATATCAGTGAAGGTTTAAAAATCTGTAAATGTTGTAACCTAAAGTTTTTTGTTCAAAGAATGTACATGATGAATGCTACTGTATAATGACACCAGAAAGATAAGTCTAAAATTGTATGTAATTTTTTATTACTGTAATACAAAGTGATCTCTCTTGGTGTGGTGGGTTTTTCTCCCGTAAGGGTTTTCCCACGTATATCTGCTATTCATGTATGTTTGTCTAAATACTCTATTTCTGTAATCTGTCTCATAGTGCATCTCAATTTGACTGTAATTGAAAATTTAAAAGTACTTATGCATTCTTTCCTGAGGTATTGACGTTAGGAAAATTGTTTTCCGCATCTAGTTTTCCTTACATGTTTGAGTTGGTCATACTTATTTTTTTGATAAGTTGTAGCCTAAGAAACTCACATAAGTCAAAATTATTTCCATTCACCACCATTTCTTATGCAATGTGAGTCATCATAGCTAATACAAAATTTGCTCAATTAGTAAAATATATTTTCTACCCAATCATGATGGTGGTGTTCTTAATGGTAAGGTCTACAATAGACTTTTTGGTTAAGGCTCTCCCATCAAATGTGGCACTATTCAACCTTGACCACATCATTCTTTTCTACCTTTAAAACTAGAATGGAGCCAGTATCTGAAAGACCAGTCATGGCTCAAATTTCCTCCTTGTTGATAACCTCTAGTTCATTTAACCACAAAAAATTTCTATGAATCCTAATAAG